>JAVJIF010021007.1:0-84594 GCA_038442645.1 Agave tequilana
AAACACTCGGGTAAACAAATTAAGATTGTGAGGTCAGATAGAGGTGGAGAATATTATGGTAGGTACATTTAAAAAGGACAACTACTAGGTCCATTTGCGAGTTTTCTACGGGAACATGGTATTGTTGCTTAATACACAATGTCAGGCTCACCATCACAAAATGGTGTGGCTGAAAGACGAAATCAGACCTTAAAAGATATGGTAAGGAGTATGATTAGTAACACTAACCTCCCATTATCCTTGTGGAATGAAACCCTAAAAAACTGTGACATATGTACTAAATAGGATTCCAAATGCCTTTGAGTTATGGAAAGGTTGAAACTAAGTTGAGGCATGTACATGTATGAGGTTGTCTAACTGAAGTTAGGATCTATAATTCACAAGAGAAGAAGTTGGACCCAAGAACAATTACTGGATATATTATTGGCTATACAAAAAGTCTAAGGGATACAAATTTTATTGTCCTTATCGTGCAACGAGAATTGTGGAATCTAAAATGCAAAGTTTCTAGAGAATGATGTGATTAGTGGGAGTGATCAATCTCGAAACTTAGTATTTGAGGAAAAATTATATTTCTGAAGTCACTTCTGAATCTTCAGATAGACTAACTATTTTCAAGATAGTCATCAAGAATAGGCAATTCAAGAATAACCAATTATTAAAGAACCACACCATCATGAGGATATTCCTATAGATCCAGTTATTCAACATCCTCAATAAGAGAATGTTGATGTAATATTAAGAAGATCTAATAGGATAAGGAAACCTGCAATTTCTTCTGATTTTATTGTGTACCTACAAGAATTTGACATTGACATTGGTGTTGAAGACCTTGTTACGCTTTCACAGGCCATAAGTGAAAGTAAATCCACATTATGATACAATGTCATGAAAGATGAGATGGATTCAATGGCTAATACTCAAGTATGAAATCTTATTGAATTACCTAAAGGAGCAAAGGCTATTGGTTACAAATGGGTCTTAAAAACTAAAAGAGACTCCTCAGGCAATGTTGAAAGATATAAAGTAAGACTTGTAGCCAAAGAATTCACTTAACAAGAAGGAATTGATTATTATGAAATCTTCTCTCATGTTTCAAAAAAATATTCATTTAGAATAATCATGGCATTAGTGGCTCACTTTGATATGGATCTACATCAAATGGATGTGAAAACGATTTTCCTCGATGGAGATTTAGAGGAAGAAGTTTACATGAAACAACCAGAAGGGTTCATCTCAAATGGGAATGATCACATGGTTTACAAACTTAAGAAATTTATATATGGAGTAAAACAAGCCTCTCGCCAATGATACTTCAAGTTTCATAATATTATTTCTTCATTTGGTTTCATGGAGAATGTTATGAATCAATATATATATGATAAAGTCAGTAGGAGCAAAATAATTTTTTAGTTCTGTATGTAGATGATGTTTTACTTGCTTCAAGAGATTTGGCTTGCTTCATGAAGCAAAGTGATTTCTCTCATAACAGTTTGACATGAAAGATATGGGTGAAACCTCTTATGTTATTGGTAAAAAGATGAAAGAGACAGATCTCTAGGGATATTAGGACTATCTCAAGAAACTATATCAATAAAACTCTTAAGAGATTTCATATGAAGGATTGTTCACCTGGTCTAACACCAATCATTAAAGGTGACAAATTTAGCTTGAACCAATACCCAAGTAATGATTTGAAAGAGAAGAGATGAAGAATATTTCTTATGCTTCTGCAGTTGGGAGCTTAATGTATGCTCAGGTATGTACAAGATCTGACATTGCTTATGCAGTAGGAATGTTGGGCAGATATAAAAATAATCCAGTTTGAAACACTGGAGAGATGCAAAGAAAGTCATGCAGTACCTTCAAGGGACTAAGAACTAGATGTTGGCCCGGAGGCCTTCCTCTCTAGTTTTGATGATGATTAACTCATGTAGTTATGTTTACTAATAATCTTGTGATTATAGTTCCAGATCATTAATCGAGATATTAGTTGGTGATTGCTTCAACAAGATGAGTTTGGAAGCCTTCACATGGTGATTCCGGTGCCCGAGCTTCAAGATCACTCATTTGCACTCGGTGGATCACGGTTTGGGATCGAGTCAACTTAAAGATGAAGATCGTCAAGAAGACTTAGGTATCCTAGTTTAGTTTAGTGTGTTTTAGTTCCATTTGTAAAGATAAGAATAGTTGATATGCTCAAGTACACAACACACACAAGTTTATGTTTGAATTTGGTTTTCATGAGTAGATTGTTCAGAACAAGTTTACTTTGTTTTTATGTATATTAGATGTGCTCTATATACATACATGCTTACATGACTTATATAAACTTATTTTGACTTTCCTATTCATGTATTTAAAAATTCAAGTTTGATAAAATACAAGTTTTGGTTTTTGGTAAAAATGTTAAAACACAAAAATAGTTTCATATGCTTGATATTTGAGTTGAAATTTTTATCACATGTTTATATATCAATACAAAATGATAAAACTATTTTGGGTATTTTTACAAAGACTTAAAAGATTTTTAGAAATATTCTTTACATGTGTTTCTGTCCTAGAACAGTGGCTGACAGGCCAGGTCGGCCGACCGCATGGGTCGACCGCACCAAAGGCCTGTCGACCCTTGCGGTCGACCGACGTGCACAGGCTTGTGCACGTTTGGCAGTCACAGGGACGGTCGGCCGGGCGGCCGACCGGACCAGAGAGCTTTGCTCTCTGTATCTGGACGGTCGGCCGAGCGGCCGACCGGATCAGAGAGTCTGCTCTCTGTATCTGGGCGGTCGGCCGTGCGGTCGACCGGGTTGCCCCAACGGTCACATTTCTGACCGTTGGCGGTCGGCCGGCCGGCCGACCGGTAGCCTGTCAGGCTGCCAGATCAGCCTAACGGCTAGTTTGTTTTGGGGCTATAAATACCCCATCTCTTCATGGTTTTAACTAAGATTTTTAAGAGCAAAAATTTTAGTATTTTTCTAGTGTTTAAACAAGTTTTCAAAATAATTTTTGTGCTCAAAAGATTCATTTGTTTGTTTTAAAGTGTTTTGTTTATTTCAAAGAAAATAAGTTTTTGGGAATTGTTTCTTGATCTAAAATTCTATATTCATTTGGTATTTTTCCGAAGAGATTTTCTTTGATCAAAATACTTTATTTTTCACACTTGAGCTTATCTTCTATCCTATTCTATTTAGGATCTTTGTTTGTGGAAAAAGGAAAGAGGTTTGTGGTTGAGATATACCACTTGTTGTAAACCCTTGATTTCTTGTATCCCTCTTGGTGAGGTTGATTTGGGTTGGTGTTTGCTCCCTCTTTGGTAGAGGTTGAGATTGTGGTTTGCTCCCTCTAGTGAGAGGTGGAGTTGGTTTGTATATCCCTCTTCGGTAGAGGTGATTGGTTGTTGTTTTGACTACGGGCCTACCCCTCGGTTGTGAGGCGGTGTTTGAGAGAGGAGTTCGGTACTCCCTTTGTTGTAACAAATCCTCCTCGGTGGAGGTTCCCTCGATGGGAGTATAGTGAATTAGAAATCCTTCTCGGTGAAGGCGGGACGTAGAGCTAGGGGCTCGAACCTCGAAACATATCCTTGTGTTTGCGTTTGATCCATTATCTCTCTAACTCTCTCTCTCTCTTTATATTGTGCAAAGCATCATTCATATCATCATATCATATTTGCTTGTGTTGTCCTTGCATTGATTCATATTGCTTATTCATTATATGCTTGGATTGCTTGTGTGTGCGCCTCACTTATACTTAACCACAAGAGCTTCATATAGCACCTCAAACCATATCTAGGGGAATCAAGAGGAGTTAGTCCAGAGCCCTTCACTGGGAATTCGGCTACACTTGTGTGTTGCATTAAGTGTGTTGCATAATTGTTTAAGCTTCCGCATTTAGCGCATTTAGTTCTTAGATTAGCATTATCACCTATTCACCCCCTCTAAGTGATTTACAATTGGTATCAGAGCCTACGCTCCTGATACTTAGCCTTAACATCCTAGGAGTGAGATCCTTTGTTTGCTAATCTTGTTTGCATTTGGTTGTTTGCACACATATAGTTTACATTCATGGACTTCATGACCCCACCTATGTTTGATCCTTCCAACATTTTTATTGGAAGACTAGGATGTCCATTTACTTACAAACCCTAGGATATAAGGTTCACCTTACCATTACCAAGGAATCCTTCCTTAGTGATAGCAAGCATATAGGGGCCAATGCACAAGCCTTGAGGCCATTAGAAGCACATTATCTAAAGATTATCTTATGAGTGTTTCTAACCTTGATTCCGCTTTTGCAGTGTGGAACAAGTTGACAACAACCACCACCTTCAAGCTTCAAACGCCTATCCAACAAGAAGAGGAATCTAGTAGAGATGAATCCGAGCCACAACAATGCTATACGGTCCAAGGGATTGACTCCCTTGAGATATACTCGGAAACTCAACTAGATTGTTTTGATTCTAGTTCTTCATGTGATGATTATGATGCCCATGCTTTAAATGAAGAACTATCTATTGTTTGTGAAAAATTGATTGAAAAGTATAAAATTTTGAAAAGAAAAGTCTAGGCCTTAACAATGATAATAAAGATTTGTTTTCTAGACTTAATATTGTTTTGCAAGAGAAAGAGGAGATTTCTAATGAAAGGGATTCATTGAAATCTCAACTTGAACATGCTTTAAAAGAAAATAAGATTTTGAAAAATAAAAATGATTGTGGAAATATTTTGAAGAAAAATGAAAACTTGTCTTCAAAAATTGACTTTGTTTTAAAGGAGAATGTTGCTTTGAAAAATAAAATAATTTCTATTTCAAATGATTTAAATGTTTGTTTAAAGAAAAATGAAGTTTTACAAAATAAGATTGATGCACATGTTTGCCATGCTAGGGTAGTATCACACACTTCACCTATTGCATGCCACACTTCTTCTTTAATTAACAATGATATAAATGTTTTGAAAAAGAGTGTTGATTGTTTGGGCTCCACTTTGAGCCAATGTGTAGTGGGTCATATACGTTTGGAAACTTTGTTTCGAAAGAAACAAGTTCCATCTTTTCATGCACACTCATCACGGCATACACATGCTCCTCACGGACACCATCACACTATGTATGCTTATGTGTACACTTGTACACATTGTGGACGTAAGGGCTACCTTACTAAATTTGTTTTGATCGTATACATGATTGTAATTTAGTAAATAAATTTGTTTGGGTTAGGAATGATACTAACCCCCATGGACCCAAAAAGTTGTGGGTACCAAAGACCACCCCTCTTGTTTATGATGTAGGCTCTCGCATGACGTGAGAGTAGAGACACCTTGGAGTGGATGCGTTCCGAGCTTCATGAAAATCAATTGGATGCATCACTTTCAAGGGAAGTTTGGTGGAGATGACCACCACGTTTTGGAGACAAGGGAAGTTGCCTTTTAGGTTTTGGTAACGATTCCTAACTCCTAATTATTATTTACATGCTTTCATATTCATTGTTTATAGCATGTTTGATGTTTATTGATTATTATGTCAATGCCATGCTTATTAGATCCTTGACATACATGTATAGCCTTTCGAGACACCCATGTTTAATATGGACTATTATTTTGTGTTCTCACCGTTTGTTTAGCTATCATATTTATCATAGGTTTAATAACATGTGGATTTTCTTAATAATCACGTTTAAGATTTACCATGATAATTTTATCTTGTTTTGATGCTTCATGATTTGAATATATGTTTAAACGTTAGTTTTCATTAAGACTAGGATTATACTTGTACATATAGTGGGCCACAAATAAATCTATATGTGTTTGAGCTTGAATGCTTATTTGAACCCATTAGATGTGCTAGTATAGTCTAGTTTTGATGATTCATGCATTTTAAACTTGTATTCCTATTTTTGGATTTGTTTTATGTTTATGTGTTTTCATTTCATGTATATGTCTATTTTGCCAAACTTTAAGATATACATGTATACTCCTTGAATCATTAGCCTTTCATGCAAATCTATATATTGACTCAATTGTGTTTAGGGATATGTATGCATACTTTTTGAGTTGACAAATTATACATATACCTTAAAATGAAATTTGTTTAATGAAAATTTTGTTTCATGTGCTTATGTTTAACTTCTTGTATATGTCCATCCTATCCAAATTATTGCTTATCCATATACATCCTT
Organism: Agave tequilana; assembly: GCA_038442645.1. Taxonomy (NCBI): domain Eukaryota; kingdom Viridiplantae; phylum Streptophyta; class Magnoliopsida; order Asparagales; family Asparagaceae; genus Agave; species Agave tequilana. The sequence goes on from JAVJIF010021007.1 coordinate 6,173, forward strand.
TGAGCCATGTGCCTTCATGCATATATCTTTGTGGACTCGTTGTGTTTGGATATGTATGTATACTTTAATTTGTATAGGACATACATATACTTTGAAGATTAAATAGTTTTGATGATTTTCATGTTTTCATGTTTCAAAGAATTTGAGCTTGAATGTCAATTTTTATGATTATGATCTTCACATCTTAGTTGTACACTCATTGTTTACTCATGTGTTTATTTCATGAGTCATATTTATGCTTAATTGAATTAGAGTGTTAATTATCATGTGGATTTCATGTTTCATGAAAAATAATTTTGTTTTATTCCTTACTTGAAGGATTTCGTACTAGCATACAAGTTTTTCCATTTAACTAGTTGCGATATTCTTCTTATGGTAGAGATTTTCAAACATACTATAAATTTCTAACCTATTTTTTTGAAAACCCCTACCTTCCATGGGAGGTTGGATGGGAGATCATGCTCATGTATGCCTTATATTGAAAATCATTTTAAACTTGAACATGATTGGGTGGTAGTTATATGAGATATACACTTGATCTTATTGTTGTTTCAATTGGTATCATTGAATTCTTTCAATTGGTATCAATTTTGACCTTTCTTGTATACTCATATATGTTTGTATGTATGTATGCTTTCAATTTCAAAGAATATCAATTTCAATTGGTATCTATTTTTCATACATATATATGTTTTGTTTATACTAAAGCTTGAGGTTTAATTTTGTTTCAATTGATTCAATTTTCAATTGGTATCTTATTTCAAGCTTATGCATGTGTTTTGTTGGTATTTCATAAAGGGGGAGAAAATTCGATTTTTATATTTACAATTGGTATTTGTATTTTCACTCCCTTACTTTATGATAGAAAATAAAAAAAATTTCATTGATTTCATATACTTAAAAAGAAAAATACTCTCTTTTGATATCAAGATGTTTATTTGAATGTTTTAAAAAAAAAAATGGTATCTCAAAATTTTGTTTAAAGAAAATAGTCAAAAGTTTTGATTTGTATTGCCTATATGCAAGGAAAGCTTAACATCTCTTCTACATATAGATTCATGATGAGTGCATCTTTTATTGAAGAGCTTGACAATCTCTTCTTTATGTGGTACACGTGTGTAGGGGGAGCTTCACATCTCCTCTTATGCATTGCATAGTGTATGTTATGTGAATTAGGGCTTGTCATCCCTCCTTCATGTAATGTATCTATGTAGGGAAGCTTCACATCTTCCTCTTCATGAATGTATATCGCATATACCATTTGTTGATTGATTTATATTTACTTTCAATTGGTATCAAGATGCTACTTTGACATTTTTTCAATTGGTATCTTAATTGATTGTCACCCCTATTTGGTTTTTGTTTTGTTTTAGACAAAAAGGGGAGAACATTTTTATTAACCCTTTTATTGATTCATTGTTTCGAACAAAAAGGGGAAGAAAAATTTATTGATTTAGTTTTGCTTTTACCCCTTATTGATGATTGTTTCTTTGTATTAAAAAGGGGAGAAGATTTTGTTTTTACCCCTTTGTTGATGATTGACAAAAAGGGGAGAAAGATTTTGAGTTTGATTGAGTTTTATAAACTTCTCAAATAATTCATGTTTTATATATGCATATTTATGTTTTGCATATATTAAGTTTAATTTAATTTAATTTTAATTGGTATCTAGAGCATGTTTTGTTTTTGAACATTTCATTGGTATCTAGAACCTTTTATTGTTTATGCATAGATATGCATTCATGTTTAAGAGCCTTTATTGCATATTATTTAATTGTTTATTTGTTTATGCATGAGTTAAGGGGGAGCTTCTTTGAAGCTTAACTTAATCCATGCATATATAACTCCATGAGTTTTATCATCATCAAAAAGGAGGAGATTGTTGGCCCGGAGGCCTTCCTCTCTAGTTTTGATGATGATTAACTCATGTAGTTATGTTTACTAATAATCTTGTGATTTTAGTTCCAGATCATTAATCAAGATATTAGTTGGTGATTGCTTCAACAAGATGAGTTTGGAAGCCTTCACATGGTGATTCCGGTGCCCGAGCTTCAAGATCACTCATTTGCACTCGGTGGATCACGGTTTGGGATCGAGTCAACTTGAAGATGAAGATCGTCAAGAAGACTTAGGTATCTTAGTTTAGTTAGTAGTGTGTTTTTAGATCCATTTGTAAAGATAAGAATAGTTGATATGCTCAAGTGCACAACACACACAAGTTTTATGTTTGAATTTGGTTTTCATGAGTAGATTGATCAAAATAAGTTTACTTTGTTTTTATGTATATTAGATGTGCTCTATATACATACATGCTTACATGACTTATATAAACTTATTTGACTTTCCTATTCATGTATTGAAAAATTCAAGTTTGATAAAATACAAGTTTTGGTTTTTGATAAAAATGTTAAAACACAAAAATAGTTTCATATGCTTGATATTTGAGTTGAAATTTTTATCACATGTTTATATATCAATGTAAAATGATAAAACTATTTTTGGGTATTTTTACAAAGACTTAAAAGATTTTTAGAAATATTCTTTACATGTGTTTCTGTCCCATAACAGTGGCTGACAGGCCAGGTCGGCCGACCGCATGGGTCGACCGTACCAAGGCCGGTCGACCCTTACGGTCGACCGACGTGCACAGGCTTGTGCACGTTTGGCAGTCACAGGGACGGTCGGCCGGGCGGCCGACCGGGCCAGAGAGCTTTGCTCTCTGTATCTGGGCGGTCGGCTGAGCGGCCAACCGGATCAGAGAGTCTGCTCTCTGTATCTGGGCGGTCGGCCGTGCGGTCGACCGGGTTGCCCCAACGGTCACATTTCTGACCATTGGCGGTCGGCCGGCCGGCCGACCGGTAGCCTGTCAGGCTGTCAGATTAGCCTAACGGCTAGTTTTGTTTTGGGGCTATAAATACCCCATCTCTTCATGATTTTAATTAAGATTTTTAAGAGCAAAAATTTCAGTGTTTCTCTAGTGTTTAAACAAGTTTTCAAAATAGTTTTTGTGCTCAAAAGATTCATTTGTTTGTTTTAAAGTGTTTTGTTTATTTCAAAGAAAATAAGTTTTTGGGAATTGTTTCTTGATCTAAAATTCTATATTCATTTGGTATTTTTCCCAATAGATTTTCTTTGATCAAAACACTTTGTTTTTCACACTTGAGCTTATCTTCTATCCTATTCTATTTAGGATCTTTGTTTGTGGAAAAAGGAAAGAGGTTTGTGGTTGAGATATACCACTTGTTGTAAACCCCTTGATTTCTTGTATCCCTCTTGGTGAGGTTGATTTGGGTTGGTGTTTGCTCCATCTTTGGTAGAGGTTGAGATTGTGGTTTGCTCCCTCTAGTGAGAGGTGGAGTTGGTTTGTATATCCCTCTTCGGTAGAGGTGATTGGTTGTTGTTTTGGCTACGGGCCTACCCCTCGGTTGTGAGGCTGTGTTTGAGAGAGGAGTTCGGTACTCCCTTAGTTGTAACAAATCCTCCTCGATGGAGGTTCCCTCGGTGGGAGTATAGTGGATTAGAAATCCTTCTCGGTGAAGGCGGGGACGTAGAGCTAGGGGCTCGAACCTCGAAACATATCCTTGTGTTTGCGTTTGATCCATTGTCTCTCTAACTCTCTCTTTATATTGTGCAAAGCATCATTCATATCATCATATCATATTTGCTTGTGTTGTCCTTGCATTGATTCATATTGCTTATTCATTATATGCTTGGATTGCTTGTGTGTGTGTGCCTCACTTATACTTAACCACAAGAGCTTCATATAGCACCTCAACCCATATCTAGGGGAATCAAGAGGAGTTAGTCCAGAGCCCTTCACGGAGAATTCGGCTACACTTGTGTGTTGCATTAAGTGTGTTGCATAATTTGTTTAAGCTTCCGCATTTGGCGCATTTAGTTCTTAGATTAGCATTATCACCTATTCACCCCCCCTCTAGGTAATTTACACTAGAAGCTTACATGCAAGCGATCTGATCATTTGAAAGTGGTTGGATATTCTGATTCTAGCTTTGTGGATGTCCTGACTCTAGAAAGTCTACATCAGGATATGTCTTCTTATTAGCTGAAGGGGCTATATCTTGGAGAAGTGTAAAGCAATTATTAGATGCTACTTCAACCACAGAAGCAGAATTTGTATCATACCTTGAAGTGACATCACGGGCTATTTGATTAAGGAGTTTTATTTCAGGGCTTCAAATTGTTAACTCAATCTCTAAGCCATTAAAGATCTATTGCGACAACTCCGCTGCAATGTTTTTGGTCAAGAATAATAAAAGTGAAAGTCGCAATGGACACATCGATATAAAGTATTTAAAACTTTGGGAACATGTGAAGTCAAGAAAGGTAGTTATTGATCATATTAGTACGAGATTGATGAATGCAGATCCTTTGACGAAAGGATTGTCACCTAAGACTTAGAAGGAGCATGTTGAGCATATGAGACCCAGTTCTATTTTATAACTGAGATACTATTTATGTTTGTATCGCTTTTGATCGATATAAAAAACTCTAATTGATTCAAATTTGTCTTCTCATTTACTGTTTGTATACATAAAGTTGAGAGAATGACAATATGCATGTTTGAATATTAAGTAGACCCCGAATGAGCATTTGGAAGCTCATTCATAAAGATATGATCAACATATTGTTCTCATTCAAATGAGAAAGTTACATTATAATACATGAAAGGCAATACTTGATCTTATGGACTTGCCGCCATGATTCGTGTGATTTAAACTCTTTTATTTGCGTATAAGGATATAGGAAAAACTTTGTTCATGTATTAATTTTAATTTAATACATGTTAATTATTTTATGGGCCAAGTGGGAGAATGTAGATATTATTTTATTTTTTATAACCAATTTTCTGTTTTATGGCCCATTAGAAGTTTGAAAGAAATTGAAAAACCCATTAATGATTATTTTTCTTATAATATGGGACACAGTTTGTGGAGTAACAACTACCCATTTTACTTCTATTTATATGTCCTTTTTGTTGGGGAGATGAGATATCAAAAGAGAAATATTTTTTTATTTTTAAGTGATAAGGGACGCTAATTTACAAAAGAGTCCGTGAGATTCTATCTTTTTATGGATATAAAGTTTGGAAAGACTAGCCAACAAATCTCAAAATTCTGATGTTATTTATTTTATTATAATAAGAAATTGAATTTGTTTGCTATAGCTGGAAGTATGATCTATTGCTTCCGCTCTTAAGTTTATATGCATTTGATCTATTATTTTGAGAATGGATAACATCTAAACTTTGTGTGAATCCTTGCAAGTGGAAGTATGTGTATTACACTTCCCTTCCTAAAATTTCAATGTAGTTTACGAGTACTATTATACACGCATCACAATCTATGATAGCTCCCTTTTCAACAGTTAAATGAAGAGAAATAAAAATGTTTGTCTGTAATGGAAATGAAGGGTAATATCAGAGAGACAACATGATAGATGGCTGTGTTGTGTGCCGATGACAACAACCAAATAGAGAATCCCACAGATCTCCAAGCACAAAGAACACTCAACAACACAAGAAGAACACACAAATCGCAAACACACGATCTAACGAAGTTCGGCCTCAATGCCTACGTCCTCGGGGCAATCAAATGGAGAGATTAATCATTAGGAAGATGATTACAATAGTTAGCAGCCTCTTTGAATGCAAGAGAGCTCTATCTAATCCTTTTTCGCAGGTACAAAACCCTAGAAATCAACATTAGGCTTAAATACCCAGATTTGCGGAACAGCAGATTTTAGTCCAAACCCGACTGTCGGTCGACCGGCCTCCTCTACGGTCGACCGGACCTGTCGACCGAAATTACCAGAGAGTTTGGCTCTTACAGTCAGGGTATTTCGGACGACCGGCCGGTCGACCGCCTAAGACCCTGTGCATGCTGTATGTTGGACGCGGAAGACTGTCGAAAAGCGGACTGGAGCAACTTTTCCTTGAATCAGATGAAAAGGTTACAACAGGCTAATCTTCCGGTTACAAGGGAGGGAGAATATTGAATCTTGAATTCCCCCTTTGTTTAACGCTGGGTTCTTCGTGTGGCGGTGGAGAGTGAATCTTGTTCTCCGTTGACCAGATGACCGTCAGTACCATCGAGGGATCTTCTCCTTGGTAGGTAGAAGGAGTAACTCAGCCCCGTCCACCAAAACTCTAAAAGAGAAGGTAGGCGAAGAGCAACTTGTACGCAGCAAGCTGGCTTGAAGAGTCGAGCTCTCTCTCTCTGTCGATGATCTCTCCTTTTTTCTTTCTCCAAAATCCTCCTTTCTTCAATAGTGACGGGACTATTTATAGGGTTTTTAGGGGGTGATCGTGCCCCCTAAAAGTGCTCCACGATGAGGGCCAACTTTCCCGCTACATGGGCGGTGGATGGCGCCATAATCGGGGTGGTTACAACCAAGATGGGGGCACCTTGTTGCTGAGACGCGGGCGTTGAGCCAACGCGCCTTGATGCTGAGACGCGGGCGTTGAGCCAACGCGCCTTGATGCTGAGACGCGGGCGTTGAGCCAACGCGCCTTGATCTTGAATCTCTGCGTTTTGGTGGCTTGTCTTTGTGATTTTTAGACAGCCTACAGAACCCCCTCCAAAGTTTTCGACATTCCGCAGTTAACTGGGACGGATTTCGAAATACTTTGGACTCTAGCTGAGTTCGCCTTCATGACTAGACTGTTGATGCTCCGGGTTTAATCTTATCTGGAGTTGGTCTTCGTGAGTGTACTGTTGAACTCTTTGAAGCCCCCAGAGTTGATCATGTTGAGTGTCTAGATGCACAGTCTAAACCTCCCCGATTGCTTTTAGTCTGTCACTGGCGCGCTTTAAGCCAGGAGTGGTTGGTCGTCTGCTTGCGTCAGTGTACTGTTGAACTGATTTTGCAGAAAACGCAGGTTCTTTTTCAAAAAGCAGAGATGGTACTGCTGTAAAGGCGCGATTTTTGTAACGTGCGTCCTTTGGCAATGGAGACGCGACTGATCTTCATAAGGCAGACGCGATGTTCAGCTGAAGACGCGAACTCCGGAGAGACGCATCTTTTGAATATAGATGCGATTGTCTGGGCGCATTTATGGCGATGCTGACGGGGCATAACCATCGAAGAGACATGGCCGTCGGGTGCGTGCCACGTCATGATTGCTCTGCCAGTTGGCCTGGGGAACCGAAGGGATTTCGCCTTTTGGCGCGCGGATTTCCTGGCGCATTAAATGATCCGTGCCACGTGTCGAGCGACGGTTCGTGTAGAGTTGTGGCGCATGATCTTCTCTGTGCGTTAAAGTGATTTTGTTCCACGCGTCGAACAGAGATTCGCCGCAGAATTCATCGAGCCATACGCCGCGTATCTTCGCGAATCCTTGTGCCTATAAAAGGTCACAGTTGGGAGGATTCCTCTTCTTCTCCGAACGCACTCGTTGATAAGATTAAGAAAGAGAACTTCCTCTTCAGTTCATCTTCTTGAACCTTGGATCGAATTAGCCATGGCTCCCAAGACCAAGCCGATTGCTTCTTCTTCAAAGGCGACCGTCGCCGAGGCCCGGAGGGGCAGCTCCTCCTCTGCGCAGGATGTTGTTCTCCCAGGTCTCCAAGGTAAATGCCTTTTAGGCCGCCATTAAAGGAAGTTCCAAGAACCTTTAAGAACCCTTAACACACGAATTTAAATCGTGTTTGATTCCCAGACGCAGTCTTTGGGTTGATAACCATGACGCGGGTTTGGACCCTCGCGCCATTGGGTCCTGCGCTTCAGATTCTTCACTTAGATGAATTTTCTAATTGTGAAGAGTTCAGACGCGGACTTAGTTTACAGAACGCGGATTTGATTCTTGCGTTCTGTTTCATCAGCTGTTGATTTTGATGAATCTGGCACCCGAGTCCAAGCACTTTGACATCTGGGGATGTGAAAGGAAGGGAGTTACCCTCCTTAACTTCTGGCGATTATGGTGGTGGAAGGGTTAAGGTGGATAACTCCCTTCTTTTCGCACCTCAGAAGTGACATCAAGGAGAATGTTGTGGAGACGCCGATCCCGTAGGTCTGGACGCGGATTTGATAATTCCTGCGTCCAGTGCCTCTTCTGCGTGATGCGCAGGTCTGGACGCGGATTTGATAATTCCTGCGTCCAGTGTCTCTTCTGCGTGGATGCGCAGGTCTGGACGCGGATTTGATAATTCCTGCGTCCAGTGTCTCTTCTGCGTTCGGATTATGAACACTTAGCATTTTTTCCTTACTTTTGATAGAGTATCTAACTAAGTGTCCTTTTCTTTTTGCAGCGCCACGCCCTGCTACTTCACTCGCCAAGAAGCGCCACTTTGGACATGTAGGGGGTGCTGACCGGGACTTGACCTTTGTGTTACAAAGGACTGTTCCTGTGACAGCTGACAAGTCGCAGGCTCGTGGGGAGAGGCTCTTAAATGTTGACATGAGGACTCTTCGGGTGCTTATGACTGATGCAGCATTTGCAACGGATGCTGGCATCAAACTGGAGAAGCCTGTCTTCTTCTTCGGAGATCGTATCCACGATGGCGGCTATCGCGTATATGACGGGACTTACAAATGGCTCCGTCAAATAAGGGGTGGAAGATTCTTTCTTCCGAACATGGAGAGGATGTTCCCGCTGTCCTACTTCCAGCACATGTCCGTCCCTCGGAAGATGGAATGGGACCTCTCTCGATATGTCCCTCAGATTACTCTCGGTGATTTGGGCTCCCACAAAGTGTACCGTCATGATAGCCATGACAGGTCAGTTATCGGCCTTTTCCCTGGGTCGCGCAAGTCTGATGTTCCGGCTGGGGAGATACCACAACTTGGTACTACCTTCCTCAACGCATTCATGGAAGCGGAGGGTGATTATCCCGTTGGGTTCCGTGCACCGGGGTGGGTCCGTTCCACGGAGAACTATTGGTGGGGCAGGATGGTCGGCTTTGTCCTCACCGAGCTCGGGGATCTGCTAAAGCATGTGGGACTGTACCCAGCGGTCAGAGCCGTGCAGTGGGGGATCCCTCAAAGCTCTCAGAACTTCTTCGGGATTCTAGAGCGTTATAATTCTTTGACGGGGACGTTCTTCACTCCGGTCGGGGAGATGGGCCTTGCTCTGCACGAGCTGCATGAGGTCTCGGGGCTGTCGACAGGGGACATTCCCTATGAGGAATATGTCCCGACCACGGTGGAGCTTCACTATTTGAAGGAGGAGTTTCCCCTCATATATGAGACCTACTGGGAAGTGCTATGTCACTTCCACATTTGCGGCCAAATAACCAAATGGCGGTCGCAGGGAGTCAAGCAACTGTCTTGGGCCAGTTACTTGTTCAACAACGTCAACACCAAAGACCATCTGATAACCCGATTGGCTCCCAGCTCCGACAGGGAGATTGAAGACAGGATCGACCAGGCTCCTGACAGTTTCTACACCACGGAGTCGAATGAGGACAGTTTCGACCCTGACTTGGTTTTTGAGAGCTTTCACCATCAAGCCCGGACCCCTATCTCCGATCGGGCGCTGTTGGCGGGCTTTCTGATGCTGTGGCTGAAGCGCTGTATGGTGCCCATGCTGCCACATGAAGTCATTGTTGCTGACGTGGTGTACCCGGCGGTGCTCCTGGCTCATGGCAACCCCATAGCCCTTCTCCCGGCCGTGGCGGCTGGTATTCAGAGCGGGCTGCAGGCGCTCACTAAGAGTTTATGCGAGCCACCGAAAACTGCAGACTCCGAGGGAAAGCCGTATGTTGACTCAGAGGGGAGTCCGACGGTGAAGCGTCCCAACCCTCGTGTCGAGCTGCCTTACACGTACCTCATGGCTTGGTACGTGATGCATTGCCCTTCCTTGATGACGGCGGTGCGTTGGAGGGAGAGTTCTGTCCCTTTTGTACAGCGATTGGAGGGTTCGAAATGGCGTGATCCTTATATATATTACGTCCGGAAGTGCCTTTCCGACCCTGCGAACTACCAGCTCAATCGCTGCCTCCCCCAGATCCCTGGTGCATCTCCCGGGGATCTACTTGTTGATTCTGTTGGCCCAGATGACTTCACGAGGTTATCCGCGGGAGCCTTCTGGTGGTTGCTCAATATCCGGCCCGGATATGTGCTTTTCCGGCAAGGGACGTCATGCACCATTGAGCCGTACATGCCGAATCGCTTCGCTCGACAGTTCGGCTATGATCAGCTCTATGTCAGGAACCCCAATGCTCGACTCGCCTTCGAAGGGAACCTGTTCGAGGGTGCTCGGGCCTGGTACTATAGTGTGGCTGGAGGGACGGGAGTAACTTTCCGTCTACCTCTCGAAGGGCCCAAGTGCCGTACGAGCTTCAGCTTCTGCACTTGGTACTCCCAGGCCATCCAAACACCAGACTTTTTTCCGGCGTCTTCATGCATCGAGAGCATCAATGCAAGTCTCGAGGCAAGGACGGATTCTAGTAAGCCGACGAAACTCGTAGAACAGTACCTGAAGGCCCAAAGGAGGTCGGGCGAAGAATGAGAAGGGAGCCACGAGCCATGGAGCCACGACCACCAAGGGCGAAGCCACAAGCGTCTAGGGCAGAGCCGCAAGCAACTAAGTCTCGACAGGCGGTGAGCAAGCGTCGTCAAGGCTCTACTCCCACTGCTGAACCCACTCCGAAGAAGGTTCGAAGAGACTTGACAACCGAAGTCTCTCGATCTGAAGAGCTCCCTGCTGTCGTTGAGGCACTGAGGGAGGAAGAGATAGCTGAAGAAGAAACTCCTCTAGTCCGTGCTCCCAGGTCACTTAGCAGAGGCCACGGGTCTGCGGAGGAAGGGGAGCTCGTTGATCGATCCGCCGCCACTGACGAGGATGAGCAGCTAGAGGTTGATATAATGAGCGGAGGCAATGTCAAGATCCCTGGGATCTCAGCTCAGCCCGAGTCTTCCTCAGCTCAACAGCCCGGGTCTCCTTCTGTCTTCATTTCCAGTCCTCGGATGGCTGACCCCAGCCCTACCACTGGGGTAGTTGGGACAAGGCTCCACCTGCAGGGGTTTCGCGCGAGGCGCTATCGTCTTCCTCACTCTCAGGGAAAGCGAGTTTGAAGACGATGTTGATTACGGTGATGAACCCACTTTTCCTGATCCGAGTAAGTTCTCCCATATTTCAGAGGAAGAACTATATGGGGGTGAGCCGTCAACGGTATCACAGCTGACGATTATTCCGTGGGAGGTACTCTTTTCACCTTTTGACCTGCTTTCCCTTTTAATTTTGAAGAAGAGACCTTAACATTCTCCCTTTTATGTTGCAGGATTGGCTGAGAACGTCGAAGCCGCATCCTCCTCGCAGATCGAGGAGATGGTACAAGAGTTGACCCAGCCAGAAGGGGTTACGGCTTTAGTTGCCGAGATAACTCCAGCGGGGGCAACTACTGATGCCGGGGAGGCTTCTCCTTTGCCGGAAGAGGAGGCAACCCCTAAGGCCGGGGAAGAACCCACTCTGCCGGGTGAAGGGGTTACTATTGAAGCTAGGGAGACTTCCACTCCGCAGGACTTGCCCAAGGATTCGGCATCTCTGGGCCTCCCAGATGGTAAGGAAGTTCTGATATTTTGAATGTTTCGCTTTTCTCCTTTGTGGCTAATGTCACAATAACTTGCAGAGAGCACTGAGGGGGCTCAGATGGAGAGTCCGACGGTCGGTACCTTTCCAGAAGGCCACGCAGCTCAGGTCTCGGCTGAAGCTTCTGAAGAGGTTGCGCTTACTACTCCATCATTAGCTGTGGAGGTTCCTGCAGAGACAACACCTCCGGAAGCGCCAGTGGCTAGTCTCGCTCTTGACGTATCGACGGTCAGCACGACTCTTGCGCAAAAAAGAGCCGGCTTGCACCGTGACAGAAAAGGGGTCGGGAAGCTTCCCAGGTGGTGACAATATGGGGGAACTGGCACGCCAGATGGTGCAACAATTCTTTGCTTCGATGGGATCATGTATTGATCTCATCTTACGTGGAAGCAGCTCCTTCAATTTTGCCCGGACGCTTCTCAGAAATCTGGCCGAGAACGTCGAATTAACCGGAGGCCCCTCACTTGCCCAGGCGTGTTTGCGGGTGGTGGAGCAACTGGGAGACGACCTGCACGAGCTGAAGTCTTTGGAAAATGCCAGCTCTTCTAGTGAGGCCCAGGCCACTCTAGCCCGGCTCTTAGCTGCTCAAGAACGAGAGCGACAGGAGGCAGAGGCACAAATAGATGCAGAGATCCGCAGCCTCGAATGTTCCCAGGCTGAATGTCAGAAACTAACTGACGATTCAAGGGAATCCGAGATTGTCATGCAGAGCACGGAGCACGTCATCATCAGTGCTCGGGACACCATTGCCAAGGCAGAAGCTGTGCTTGCGATCAATGAGAAGAAGCTTGTTGCCATCAAAGAGGAGCTTGCGGAGCAACAGACTGCTAAGGCGCGAGCTGAAGAGAGTCTGTCTCTACATTCTTCCAGGGTGGAGTCTCTGCGAGCGCAGCTGGCTGCAAAACCCTTCCTATCTGAAGAGGAGCTGCGGGTCCAAGCCATGATGGAGGCTGAGAAGGCGCGTCAGATCAAGATGCATCATCTCAGGGAGCGAATCCGTTCCTTGGCGAGCCAGGACATTTAGCCTTCTTTTCTTTTTTTTTTTTGTAAAGAAAAGGACACTCTGTTTATCAGAGTGTTTGTATCCACTTTTGATATAAAAAGGACATTTTTTGTTCCATCTTCTTTGTTTAGCTGTGGATGAATCCAACTTCTTGATCACTGGTTGTGAAGATTGAACTTAGGCGAGACTAAGTTCTTTCAATGAGACGCGGCTTCCTGATGAGACGCGGCACTGATCCACAGAGTGAAACGCGGTCAGCATTCCGTAGGAGCTTAGATAGAACTAAGTCCTTTTGCTGAGACGCGGCGTCAATCACAGGGTGAGACGCGGTCATCATTCCATAGGAACTTAACTTTCACTAAGTCCTTTTGATGAGACGCAGCGTCAATCACAGAGTGATCCTCGAATTGGTCTCGCTGAGTAAGACGCAGATAGGGCAGACGCGAGGGACGCAGCATTGTTTGCTGAAAGGGCGCGATTTTGAGTCACGTAGACGCTCCTTTAAAGCGCGGGTGAATGCCTTTTAATTTGAGAACGGTGACGCGGATTCTTAGACGCGGCTTTCCCATCTGCGTTTAATGCAGCCGGACGCGACTTTGCTGTCTGCGTTTGATGCAGCCTGACTTAAAGATTTTGTGGGATCTTTGACCGTCAAGTCTTCACTGACGATTGGACGTCAAGTCTTCACCGACGTTTGGGAAACCGGGTCATCCGTTGTTTTCCAAGGCGGTTGTCCACGCGTCAATTTTTTATTTGACTTGGGCGTTTTAACGCTCTTTAATGCAAAACCGGCGCTGGCGGTTGGAAACCGGTGTTTGCGACGGTTCCCAAAGCGACGCTCCACGCGTCAGTCCTCCATTGGGCTTTGACAGTCGTGCGCGACGGTTCTGTTTGATGCACCATTAATAGCAGTTATTAGGGTCTGCCTATAAATAGGGCTAACCCTCTTCCTTCAATCCAATCTTTGGACTATTTCTTTTTGAGAGCGAGCGCTCTGAGAACCTTCATCTTTTCAGAGTATTGTCTCTATGGATGAGGATGGCTCTATGGATGAAGATGACCTAGGGTTTGTATGCTCCTGTTTGGTCTCTTCGGGGCAGAGTGTCTCTCTGATCATTTTGCACGTCCGCGTTTGGATGCAGAGAGCCCGACTCTTGGTAGAGGCCTCTGTTGGTACGCCGTCCCAATTTAGCCATGATATTTTAATCTACCACGGCCTGCACCTTGGCATCACCATTATCTGGACCCCCTCACGAAGTCTGTGTTGGTGCATTCCTTCTGGAATTTGTGCCACAGACTTAAGCTTCTCTGAACGCGAATGCAAGGGTCTTTGGCACTTGGCGCTGGCTTTGTTCTGGCGCTGGCTTTGTTCTTCAAAGCTTGCGTTTCAAAGCCACTGTCTTGGCGCATTTTATGGCTATTGCCTTAGCGCATTTTATAGCCACTGCCTTGGACGAATTCCCAAAAAGGTTTCAGACCCGAGTCTTGCAACTCTTATTCACTCAACAAGGAGATGGCAACTTTCGGCGTCTGTGCCTTTTAGGCGTCTGTGCTTTCGACTTGGGCGTAGAATGAGACCGCGTTTTGATTCGCGTTTGTCTCTGCTGACGCAGCAGTTTGGCTCACCGCGCGGGTCATTCCCGCGTCTGCTTGGCTGACTGCGTGGATCATTCCCGCGTCTGCTTGGCTGACTGCGTGGATCATTCCCGCGTCTGCAGTCTGCATTTGTGACTTAGTTTTTCTTGCAGCATACTAAGTTGCAGATTGTTCTGATTCCTTTTGTTTCATTCCTTGCAGGTAGACTTGCTGGTTTGCTGGGCCCCTGGAAGGATGCTTTGGCCGGCGAACTTGTTCGATGTTCACCTATAAGAGAGTATATTATGGTCCTCGTCACCTATAAGAGAGTATATTACATCTCTGACGAGGACCCAACCCTCGCCAAGGTCTCTTCAGATCTGCTTCGCCATTCATGCCTGCTGGCAAGAGATGGTCAGGCTATGCATGACGGCGATGAGGGTTCCGGCGGTTGCGGTGGCGGACAAGATCCTCTTCCTCTCCCACTCCAGAAGTCACATCAAGGACTCGTCATGTCTGCTGGATGGTCTGCTGGGGGAAGAGATGTTCATGAACGAAGGGTTGCAGGACTTTCTGCTGCCACCGGACCTCAAGAACACCATTGCTCTTAGCTTAGTCAGCTAGGGCGCTTTCGATGTTTACATCATGCATCGTGGTGTAACCAGCTTCTATTGTAGCCACAAAACATCGCGCACTTGGAATCAGACGCGGCTTTAAGGAGTGAGTGCAACCTCTGAGAGAGAGAGGAACTTCTTTGTACTCCTTAATTGTACCACTCAATCTTATTGTATAAGAGAGCGTTTTGTATCACTTTCATATGTTTGGAAATAAATAAAAGTGACACTTTTCTTTTTTTTTCATTGTCTTGAACTTTTTGTCTTAGACCCATAGAAGCAAAGAATCTCTGACTTTGTCAAAATTATGATGATACTCTCAACAAGTCAAGCTTTGGAGGGAAAGATCCTATTTCAGGAACTCTCACAGTACTGTCAGAGGTGTAATATTAACTTGACAGAGATGAAATAATTTTTGATGGACCTGCCACTTTATAAGAGAAAGCGACAAGTAGAATTGGTACCCCCAGGGAGGGTGAACTTTTATCAAGTGTTTGGGATTAACTTGATTGAGCTCAACTGGGGATTTGAGGGAACACTGTTGATGGTGTAGTATTAACCTAACAATGTTTTTTAGGTAGACTTGTTATTCTGCTGAAGAGAATAACAAGTGGGACTAGACTCGTGGGGAATCTAGGAAAGTTTGTTACCGTCAGAGGTGTGATATTAACTTAACGGGTTGGAAGTGGTCTTGTCAGAAGTGTAATATTAACTTGACAAGGATGTGAGTCAGAGGTGTGATATTAACTTAACTCAGAAGTGTCACTGTCATAGGTGTAATGTTTAACTTGACAATGAGGGAATGCTAGAGGTGTAATGTTGAACTTAGCATTGGTCATCTCGGCTTGGATAAGGAAGTCCGAGGGAAAGTCATGGCTATAGGTGTATTGTTGAACTTAGCAATGACTTGGATGCTAGAGGTGTGGTGTTAACTTAGCATCATCCATTTCAGCTTCGATATGGAAGTCTGAAGAAGAGTGACTGTCAGAGGTGTAATATTAAACCTGGCAGAAACTTGATTACTGTTTAGAGGTGTGGTGTTGAACTTTAACAGCAATTTGTCAGAGGTGTGATGTTAACTTGACAAAGATTGACTCATGATAAGAGCAATTTTGAGGACCTGTCATTCTATTGGTGAGAATTGACAAGTGAAAATTTGAAGTGCCAGAGGTGTAGTGTTAACTTGGCAAAATTGAAAATTTGGTACTCCGTGTAGAGTTGACAAGCAAAATTTGTACTCGACGAGGAATATTAAAAAGTTTCCATTACCAGAGGTGTAGTGTTAACTTAGTAATGGGTGTATTTTGTAGACCTACCATTCTGTGGATGAGAATTGGTAGGGGATTTTGTGGAAAGAGTGGAGCCAAGTCCACTTAGGATTTTTAGCAAACCCTCAGCTATCAATGGATTTGAGGTGCCTTTACCAACTACCGTTTGAGTTGGGCTAGCCATGCTATTCCCCTCAGCATGATGAGTTGTCGAAGACTGATGTTGGGCTTAGAAGCCAACATTTTCCTCTATCCTTAGCCGTCGGAGGCGTCGGATGTTTTGATCAGAGGTGTACTTTTAACTTGATCGGCGGAAGGATACCATCTAGGGATAGTACTTCTTCAGGAACCTGTCGTTAATAGGCATCATGAGTGTATCGCCATTCGAGTTTATGAGGCGATATGATCCATTTGAGTAGACTGACTCTACTACAAATGGTCCTTCCCATTTGGGTTGGAATTTTCCTTTTGTCTTGTGCGTCATTACCATAGGTCTTCTGACGGCTAAGACTAGGTCGCCTTTCTTGAAAGTTCGCACTTTAACTTTCTTGTTGAAGGCTCTGGTGATTCGAGCCTGGTAGAGCTCGATTTGCTGTTGGGCTTGCAGACGTTTGTCGTCTAAGGCCTCCAGTTCCTGGAGTCGCTGTCGATGCTTCTCCTCTGTCGTCATCTCCGCTGTCAAGGCGACGCGTAGAGATGGAATTTGGATCTCCAGGGGAAGCACGGCTTCACATCCATATACCAAGGAAAATGGCGTGGCCTTAGTCGGGGTTCGCACAGTTGTGCGGTAAGCCCATAAGCATTCACCCAACTTGTCGTCCCAGTCTCGTTGACTTTTCGAGACGAACTTTTTGAGAAGCTTGCCAATAGTCTTGTTGAAAGCTTCTGCGAGGCCATTGGCGGCAGGATAGTATGCCGTTGAGGACACACTCTGGATTCTGAACTTAGCGCAGAATCTCTGGAAAGCCTGGCTGATGAACTGGGGTCCATTGTCATGGACAATTCGCCGAGGTACGCCGAAACGGTAAATAACGTGATGTTTCACGAACTTGATCACGTTCGACGACTTGACCTCCTTCAAAGGGATGGCTTCAGCCCATTTGGAGAAGTAATCGGTTATCGCCAGAATGAACCGATGTCCTTTTGATGATGGCGGGCTGATAGGACCAACCACGTCCATGCCCCACATTTCGAATGGCCAGGTAGAGGCCGTAGAGTGGAGATAGCCTGGCGCTTGATGGATAAAGTCGCCATGCACTTGGCAGGCGTGACATTTCTTGGCATAAGTGACGGCATCGGCAATCATCTTAGGCCAATAGTAACCCAATCTTTGGAGTCGATGTGCCAGTTTTGGGCCAGGTTGATGGGCTCCACACATACCGTCGTGGGCCTCTTTAATACTTCTTGGGCTTCGTTTGGTGAGAGGCACCGGAGTAAGATCCCGTCATGCGATCGACGATACAATGTTCGCGTAATCGCATTATAATAGAATTTGGGGGCTTTCCTTCGAATGGCAGCCGCTTCTTTGGCGTCCTCAGGCAGGATGCCATACAAGACGAAATCAATGTAGGGGAACCGCCAGTCTCTAGGCTCTGGACCAGTTGACGCTTCAAGTGCTTCTTCGCGGTGACGACCTCCCGTTGACTCCTGATAATCCTCAAGAGCATTTCTCGGGCAATACAGGTCGTGGCTGTAGACGAATATCTTCTCCATTGCTCCAGCTGGAAGAGCTAAGGAGGCAGCCAGGGATGCGAGTGCATCGGCGTGCGCATTTTGCCTGCGTGGTACATGGTCGATGTAGAAGCTTGTAAATCCCTCGGCCATGCGGATAGTTGCATTGTAATAGGGTACCAAGTCTTCATGTCTGACTTCGTACTCCCCGCGAACTTGGCTGACGATGAGTTTAGAGTCACCGTATGCCTCGAGATTTTTAACGCCGATCTCATCGGCGAATTGCATCCCAATCAAAAGAGCGTTGTATTCCGCCACATTATTGGAACAAGGCTCGGTTAGTGAGACAGCTCGGGGAATCACATAATTTTGTGGAGAGACGAGTATCACTCCCACCCCCGCTACTATGTGTCCCTTCGGGCTTGTTCTTGATGCACCGTCGAAGAAAAGTTGCCATACTTGACTTTCGAACGATGTCTGAGTCAGGTAGACTTCGGCAACTTCATCTGGGAGATCCTCGTAGAGTTTGACTGCCCTCGGATCTGGGTGTTCAGCTAAGAAGTCCGCCACCGCTTGTCCCTTAATAGCCTTTCGTGGCAGAAATGCATCTCATATTGTGATAGCAATATGGCCCATTTTGCCAGTCGGCCATTTAGCGATGAAGGTTTAGTCATAAGTAACCTCAGAGGGTTGACTTTTGATATGACATTTATAGTTTGGCCTACCAGATAGTGTCGCATTTTCTGGATAGCGAACACCAGTGCCAAACACTCCTTCTCGATCGGGTTATACCGATGTTCGGCTCCGATCATTGTTCTACTTAGATAGTAGATTGCTTGCTCATGTCCCTGATCGTCATTCTGAGCTAGTAGAGCTCCCAAAGAATGATCCATCGCTCGGACGTACACCAGAAACGGCTTTCCGGATACTGGAGCTGCAAGGACTGGTGGTTGGGTGAGGTATTGCTTGATTTCCTCGAACGCTTGTTGGCAAGCGTCATCCCAAATGAATGAGACACCCTTCTTCATCAGCTTAGCGAAGGGTTGGCATCTTCCGGAAAGGTTTGAGATGAACCTGCGGATGTACGCCAATCGTTCTTGTAATCCCCTGAGCTCCTTGAGGCTTTTCGGGGGTTGCATCTCCTGGATAGCGCGGATCTTTTCCGGGTCCAAATGGATTCCTGTGGAAGTCACAACAAATCCTAAGAATTTGCCACTGGCTACCCCCAGGAAGGACTTTGTGGGATTCATCTTCAATTGATGAGCCCGCATGATGTCAAAGACCACCTTCAGGTCTGCTACGTGATCGCCTTTAGTGCGGCTTTTTTACCGCGATGTCATCAACATAACATTCCACCGTTTTGCGTATTTGCTGATGGAAAATGGCATTCATGGCCCTTTGATATGTTGCCCCTGCATTCTTCAGTCCGAAGGGCATGACGGTGTAGCAATACACTCCTAGGGGTGTCCTGAAGGAGGTGTGCTTTTCATCATCATGATACATTTTGATTTGGTTGTATCCTGAGAATCCGTCCATGAAGGACATTCGTTCGAATCCATAAGTATTGTCAATCATGACATCTGTGATTGGCAATGGGAATTCGTCCTTGGGGCAGGCCTCGTTTAGATCACGGAAGTCGATGCAGATCCTGATCTTCCCGTTCTTCTTGGAAACGGGGACGATGTTGGCCACCCAGTCGGGATGCTGTTCTTCTCTGATGAAGCCAGAATCAATGAGCTTTCTGACTTCTGATTGAATTGCCTCCATTATTTCTGGGCGAAACCGTCGCTGCTGTTGTTTGACAGGTTTTACGTCCGGATTGATGTTGAGGCGGTGCATGGCCACTTGAGGATCAAGTCCTGGCATGTCCTCATAATTCCAGGCGAAGACGTCTATATACTCTTGTACAAGAGATATTAGATCCTTCTTCTCTGAAGGTGACAGGCCGTCACTTATGAAGATGGGCTTAGGGTTAGCCTCATCTCCTAGGTTGATCTGAACAACCTTGTCTTCTGTGGGTGGCTCACGCTGTTCAAAGCGGGTATCCCAAAGAGCATTTAAATGTTTGATCCAAGGATCTGTATCAGATTGGATCATTTCTTCATTTCCATCTTCCAGGTGGCTTGTCGAAACCATGTTCACTGAAAGTTTCTTGAAGATGTTGCCGACACTGACATCTGACTCCCAAGATGATGTGTCTGAAGAGTAATCGTTGCTCGACGATTCTTGAGAATCGGAGGCTGATGGGACCGGAGTTGATACATAGCCCAACCCCTGCGCGTCCGATGATAATAATCGGGGGCCTTCCCTTTCGGCACAAAGGAGTGAAGTAGCGTTCTTCTTCCTTTGCCGAAGTTCAACCCGGGTCTGTTGGTTAGGTCATACCCCATGCATTTCATCATTTTGAGCATTTTGGTTCATAATGACTGAGCTGAGGGGATTCCTCCTCACTTTCTGATTCTTCGCGGGGCGTTGGTTCAGTCGTCATTAGCCCAAACAGGATTGGTTTTTGGCCTTTTCGTCTTGTCGGAACCATGAATATAGATTCCTGCGCATCACCATTATCCTGGTATGTCCCGAAAGATGATTTTACTGGTACATGCAATGATGTCAAAGCATCCATTGCCGACCAGATGTCATCGTCTACGTCGGTACTAGTATCCGATGGTATTGAATCGGATGCACACGCAGAGAAGTACTCAAAGTCTAAATTCTCATTAATATACCAGCCGCTTGCATCGTCGGTGGCATTATCAACATCGAGCTTATTAGTGCTCTTTACAAGTGGTTCCAACTTCCACAAGCACTCTTCTTGCTCGGTCTCAGTGTCGGCCTCATTACCAGAGTCTGGCACCTCCAGTTGCGGGGTTTCATCCACCGGATCCTGATATAGGAGGGAGTCCGTGAAATAATTTTCGACCCCCTTAAACGGATACCTTTCGGCAACCAACGTTTGCACCTTCCCACTCGCGTCAATGTATTTCATGACTTGGTGAAGAGTGGAGGGAACGATGGAGTTGCGGTGAATCCATGGTCGTCCCAGCAGCAGATTGTAGGAAGTGTCGGCATCGATGACGTAGCACGTCACCTCCGATTTGAGGCTCCCAATCTGGCACTTGAGCTTGATTTTCCCCATCGGACGGGTGCCATTGGCATTGAACCCGTAGATGGTCGTCTGTGTAGGGCTCAGACGGTGAGTAGGGATGCCGAGGTGTTGCATGACTCGGCGAGGCATGATGCTCAATGCGGACCCTGGATCTACCTGAATGCGGTTCACCTCAGATGATCCGATATAACCTGTGAAGTACAGGGGTCGATCATGCTTCCCTTTGACCTGCATATCATCTACCGTGAAGGTGATGCAGGGGTATTCTGGGAGGTGTGGAGGCAATCCTCTACATCTTCTTCCTTCGGCACCTGGGTCATGAAGACCTCAGCATTTGCCAGAGCTTCTTGCAGAGCTTCCCTGGTCGACTTTGATAGTCTAAGAAGTTCATACAAGGTAATGTGTGCCGGTATATTGGCCAGCTGAGCCAGGACATCAAAGCGGTAAGGTGCTGAAGACCCTTCCGCGATGCCTCTTTGAAGGGCTCGAGAGAATCGAGTCTCCTTCTGCTTCTCCACAGGTGGCTTCGTGGAGGGCCTAGTCGGCTCTGCGGGTTGTGGAGGGTTTGCCGCCACTTCGCCGTATTGCTTCAAGTAGGGCTGTCCTGAACGAGTCCCCGTCATTGGTTGGTTGGGCTCTGCGGCCAAGACTATTGTTTCCTCTTCTGAATCAGTCAGTGAGGGAACATCATCCTCTGCTTCTCGGGAGGAAGCACATACCACATGGCAGGACGAAGCTTTTGCCTTGCCTTTGGACTTCCTGTTGGTTACAGTAGTCCACTGCTGGTTGTCCACTAGGTCGGGGTGGACCCACATAATTTCCCCTTGAGGTGTAGGGACGGGTACCAAGCCCTTCTCCTGCTGCTGGTGAGGGTCTGTGTTGACCATTCTTAATTCTCCCCTTGGAATAGGAGTTACCCCCGCAGGCGTTGGAGGTTGTCTCCCGAACTGGAGAACCGACGTCACATTAGCCGTGACCTTCTTCTGCTCTGGTCGGAGCTTTAGCACCTCCGCGTCAATCAAAGCCTGAAGGATGTCTTTGAAGACGTAGCAGCTTTTGGTAGGATGTCCCAACATCCTGTGGTACATGCAGTAGTTGGGATTGTCGGTCTTGCCGACTTCCTCCGGGCGCCTAATTTCAGGGAGCTTCAGTCGATTGCTCTTGTTGAGTAGCTTGAAGAGCGAATCGACATGTTCCTCCTTGAAGGAATACTGCTTGTTGGCGCGGGTTGGCTTGAAGAGCCACTCGCCTTACCTGTTTGAGGTTTGGCGGGAGATTTGGTCTCTGTTGCCAAATTATCCTTCCGCTTTGTTTGGAGGGATGTGTCTGGTGCCGGTGCGCGCCTTGTCGACCTTTCTGGCCGCGGCTTGCCTTCCTCCGCTCGGACGCGGGCGACAATCTCCTCAGCCTGTTCACCTTGCTGGACTAATTGTTTCCAGGTGCGGCTTTCAGCAACCCCTATTTGAGTAAGGAGTGAGGTTTGGAGGTTGTGGCGGCATGTTTCCACCAGGGTGGCCTGGGTCATACCGCTTGGACACCGGAGTGCCACGTTCCGAAATCTTTCCACGAAAGATTTGACGGACTCTCCCTTTCGCTGTCTCGTAGCCAACAGGGTGGGCATTGTGACCTCGGAGTCATCTTCGAAGAAGCGTGTTAAGAACAGCTTCTCCAAGTCGCCCCAGTTCTTAATAGAACCTTCCGGGAGTTTCATGAACCACTCAAAGGCCAACCCTTTCAGGGTGCCGATGAATAGTCGCGCCAGGATGGCGTCATTATCTACTACATTCCCGGTTTGGGATTTGAAGTAGTAGATGTGTTGATTAGGGGACCCCTTCCCATCGAAGGCTTGGAGGGTTGGAGCCTTGAACTTAGGAGGGTACGGGACTAGATCCCACTCAGCTGGATAGGGCCGGACCACTCCAACTTCTTGGAGGTCTTTGCGACTGGCAAGGGCATTGAGGCGTTGCTCCAGTTGACTCATTCTTTTAGTATGAGCCTTTTCTGGGTCGTGCGACGAAGATTTGGACGAATTTGAAGTAGATCGTCGCGCCTCCTCAGAAGGTTCGGAAGATGAGCTTTCTCCCTTTCTCCCTTTGCCCTTTGACCTCCTAGGAGGAGATTTCCTCCTGTCTTCCAGCAGTTGTGCAATCGCCTGCTTGAGGGAGTCAATCGACGCCTGCTGAGAATAATCATGTCCATTTGTGCTTTCTGGACCTGCTCTATACGTCTTGCCGTCTCCTCAGGAGTGCCTGTCATGTAGGCAGAGGTCTCCTTCTCGACGAAAGAGTTCGAAGCCCCTGATTCCACTACGGCGGAGTGGGAATCATTCGTTCTAATGCCGTGGGCTAAGGCATTATAGTCAATTGGGGGAATGGCCCCCGTCCGGGTGCGAGTGTGTCGATACACCCCTTCCGGTTCAGAGTCAGACTCGGACTCGTCTGAGCTGACTGCAAGTTGTTTCCCCTTGCTCCTGCTTGTCATGTTCGCAGTAAGCTCCGGGTATTCAATGTCAGAGAAGACTCTCCTTCTATGGGAGCGCCTTCTTTGGCTGACGGGGGAATCGAGGTCAGTTGTCCAGCTAAGGACTGCTGGTGCACACTCGACCCGCAACGGCACTCCGCAAGCATGGAGATAAGCCGTTGGCAGCAGCAAGATGAAGTGACCTGGTGGGCACTTCTTTTCTTTGTCAGATAATCCCTCAAATCCATGGAAGAGGGATCAAAGAGACTAGCCTCACAACGTCGAAGACGGGAGGCATCCATGTGCTGTGCAGAATGGACGCAGACTTCAGGGACGCGGTTTCCGCGTCGTGACTGTGGAACGCGCGTCTGGCGTCTCTGTTGAGATGAGACGCGAGCATCGCGTTGCTGCCTGGTGCGTCCGGGCTGAGCCGCGTGAGAGAGAGTGGGCTGCAGGGCGCCTCGTCTCTGGGTGCGTGCTTCCTGCGTTTGACGAGACGCAGAAGCTTCATTCTGGCGTTTGGTAAGTTGGTCTTCAGAGGACTCAACTTGAGGAGTTGCGCGCTTGGGCCGCCAAACGCGGATTTCACGTACTGGACGTGACGCGGGTAAGGCGCGAGACTGTACGTTGCGTCCAGTTTCAGTTGGACAACCAACGGTTCCAACTTGCAGTTGACGCGCACGTCTCCTCTGTCGACGCTCAGCATTCTGGTTGCGTCGAGGAGGTGGAGAGAAACCAACAACATCCTGATGTTGAACATCAGGGAGTTTAACCACGCGGGTCTCCTGAGAGACGCTGACGCGGGTTTTCTGTGCGCCGGAGTTGGTCGCAACAGCAACTGTGCTTGGGATCGCGCGGGCCTTCTGAGAGGCGTTGACGCGTGAACTTTGCTGGGCACAGTGGGCAACAGCAGCGGCGCCCAAGAGAGCTTCAGGTCGGGCTTCGGGGCCATTCCCCGCCGAGACCCTGCGACAGACGCGGGTCTTTGGGCTCTTGGAGCCAGAAGAGAGAAACTCTTCGTACTTCGTCTGGTCGAACTCGACAATGAGCGATTCGACCATCTTCCCCTTACGGAGGACGTCATCCTGCGCCACGGCTTGTTCGTCAGTGACAAACGTAGTCCCCAGCGGAGTCGCCATCTCTTGTTGGACGCGGAAAACTGTCGAAAAGCGGACTGGAGCAACTTTTCCTTGAAT
Organism: Agave tequilana; assembly: GCA_038442645.1. NCBI lineage: Eukaryota > Viridiplantae > Streptophyta > Magnoliopsida > Asparagales > Asparagaceae > Agave > Agave tequilana. Next base: position 30,614 of record JAVJIF010021007.1, read on the forward strand.
CAGATGAAAAGGTTACAACAGGCTAATCTTCCGGTTACAAGGGAGGGAGAATATTGAATCTTGAATTCCCCCTTTGTTTAATGCTGGGTTCTTCGTGTGGCGGTGGAGAGTGAATCTTGTTCTCCGTTGACCAGATGACCGTCAGTACCGTCGAGGGATCTTCTCCTTGGTAGGTAGAAGGAGTAACTCAGCCCCGTCCACCAAAACTCTAAAAGAGAAGGTAGGCGAAGAGCAACTTGTACGCAGCAAGCTGGCTTGAAGAGTCGAGCTCTCTCTCTCTGTCGTTGATCTCTCCTTTTTTCTTTCTCCAAAATCCTCCTTTCTTCAATAGTGACGGGACTATTTATAGGGTTTTTAGGGGGTGATCGTGCCCCCTAAAAGTGCTCCACGATGAGGGCCAACTTCCCCGCTACATGGGCGGTGGATGGCGCCATAATCGGGGTGGTTACAACCAAGGTGGGGGCACCTTGTTGCTGAGACGCGGGCGTTGAGCCAACGCGCCTTGATGCTGAGACGCGGGCGTTGAGCCAACGCGCCTTGATGCTGAGACGCGGGCGTTGAGCCAACGCGCCTTGATGCTGAGACGCGGGCGTTGAGCCAACGCGCCTTGATCTTGAATCTCTGCGTTTTGGTGGCTTGTCTTTGTGATTTTTAGACAGCCTACACTGTACATGTCGGTCGACCGGCCCGGTTGACCGACCTGCCTGTTTTTCTGCTGCTGCTGCTATTTCCTGCTGTCATCCCCTTTGCCTTTCGTCATCGACTTCCTTGGTGATCTTAGACAACACTTGGCAAACCTGACGACAACTCCTCCTTGGTAATATCCTCTCTTTCCAACAATTCTCCACCTCAGTGAAGATTTCCAAATCTGAGCCGAACACTGACTCGATAGTGGTTGCACCAACATGGTTGCCTACGTACCCCTGCCCAGGGATCAAGCCGTCCGTAGTTCACCCAAATGAGCTTCAGCAAGCTCATACCACCCGAAGGACATGGAGCAAAGCTTTGCAATGTGCAAACTTCACTCCCGACACCACCTTCGTAAGCATATCTGCCGGATTCTCCGAAGTGTGAATCTTCAACAAGTCGATGTCACCTTCCTCCAGAATCTCCCGAACGAAATGGTACCTGACATCAATATGCTTCGTCCTTGCATGATAGACCTGGTTCCTTACTAAGTAGATGGCACTCATGCTGTCACAGTTTATCTTCAACATATCCTGTTCCACACCCAAGTCATCAAGCAACCCTTGAAGCCAGATTGCCTCCTTCATGGCCTCTGTCATAGCCATATACTCAGCCTCTGTGGTCGAATACGCGACGGTAGACTGAAGTGTGGAGCGCCAACTCACCGGTGCCTGTGAGAATGTAAAGACATATCCCGTCATCGACCGGCGTTTGTCAAGGTCCCCTGCATAGTCTGAATCCACATACCCTATGCATTCTTGCTTTCCAGTGTTATCCTTCTCAAACACTAGGCCTACATCAACTGTTCCCTTGATGTATCTTAGAATCCATTTCACAGCTTCCCAATGACCCGTCCCGGATCATGCATATATCGACTCACCATGGAGACTGCCTGTGATAGATCTGGCCTCGTACACACCATAGCGTACATCAAGCTACCCACAGCACTGGCATATGGAACGTGAGACATATACTCACGCTCTTGAACACTCCTTGGAGACATTTTTGCTGACAATTTGAAGTGTGGCGCCATTGGTGTACTAACAGACTTAGTATCCTTGCTGATATTAAACCTCTGCAGTACCTTCTCCAAATAGCCCTTCTGAGTCAAACTTACCCTGCCAGCTCTCCTGTCTCTAGTGATCTCCATGCCTAATACTTTCCTTACTTCGCCCAGGTCCTTCATCTCAAACTCTGATGATAGAACTTTCTTCAGAGAATCAATAGCAGATCTCGACTTCGATGCAATCAACATATCATCTACATAAAGAAGTAAATAAATGTATTCACCTGATGGTAGCTTGTTGTAGTACACACATGAATTATAATGGCTACGTGTGTACTTCTTCTTCCTGATGAAGCTATCAAACCGCTTGTACCACTGTCTAGGAGACTGCTTCAATCCGTACAGCGACCTCTTTAGCTTGCATACTAACTCTTCCTTCCCTGCAGTTTTGTAACCTGTGGGCTGTGTCATATAGATCTCCTCCTCAAGATCGCCGTGGAGAAAGGCGGTCTTCACATCAAGTTGGTCAAGGTCCAACTCATTTTGCGCAACCAAGGCCAATAGAATCCGAATTGACAAGTGTTTAACTACCGGGAAGAACACCTCGTTATAGTCAATTCCTTCCTCCTGAGCGTAGCCTTTAGCCACCAACCTTGCCTTGTAGCGCACTGCATCTTCTTGGAGAGATCCTTGCTTCTTAGCAAACACCCACTTGCATCCTATGGCCTTCTTCCCCTTGGGCAACTTGGTTAGTTCCCATGTGTTGTTCTTGTATAGAGATTGCATCTCTTCATTCATGGCCTCTTTCCACATCCTTACTTCTGAACTGATCTCAGCTTCTCTGAAGGTAGATGGAATAGCCTCCTCAACAACTGGAAGTGCATACGCGACGACCATATCAGTGGTGAGCCAGCCTGGTCTCCTAGTGTTCCTTCGTGGTCTTTCAACTGCAGTAGGATCTGGAACAGTACCCATGACCTGCTCCTGACCCTCTTTGACATCTTCAGCATCTTCTTCAACTGCTCGATCTCACCCTGTGTCACCTCAGGAATGATCCGAACGAATACTGAATCCTCTAGAGATGGTGGATCTGCATCAATCTCCACCTGCTGCAATAGCTCCTTGGTCTTGCTGGTCTCCACCTGCTGAGAGACCGTAGGCTTCATCAAAGAAGCCTCATCAAACGTGACATCCCTGCTGAGTATGAACTTGTTGTCCTTTGGGTCCCAAATCTTGAACCCCTTGGTTCCTCGCTTGAAGCCAACGAACACCCCTTTCTTTGCCCTTGGATCCAACTTGTCTTCTCTGACATGGTAGTAGGCTGGACATCTGAAGACTCATAGCAAATCATAGTCCCCAACAGCTTTCCCTGACCAAGCTTCAAGAGGAGTCTTCCCCCCTATTGCAGACGACGGCAACCTATTGACTAGGTGGCATGTATACGCCAAAGCTTCAGCCCAAAACTTCTTTGGCAGTCCTGCATTGGATAACATACACCGAACCTTCTCTAGTAAAGTTCGGTTCATCCTCTCAGCCACCCCATTTTGTTGCGGAGTCTCTCTTACCGTGAAGTGTCTCTTTATGCCCTCATCAAGGCATAGCTGTAGGAAAGGATCTGATTGTACTATCCTCCATTATCAGAACGGAGGACCTTGACCTTCCTTCCCGTGCTTCTCTCCAGATTAGCCTTCCACTTCACGAACAGTTCTAGGACTTCATCTTTGTGTCGCATAGTGTACACCCAACAGCGCCTAGAATAGTCATCGATAAACGACACAAAATAGTGGTTACCTCCAATCGATGCAGTCTTGGTAGGTCCCCATACATCCGTGTGAACATAGTCAAGAATACCCTCTGTGCAGTGTGAAGCTGTGCCAAACTTCACCTTGGTCTTCTTGCCGATGATGTAATGTTCACAGAGATCTAACTTGCAGGTCTCGGCACCCTTCAGCAACCCTTTCCTCACAAGAGCTTGCAATGATTTCTCCCCTGCATGTCCCAGCCTCATGTGCCATAGCCGAGTTGAATCTTCCTTCTGACTGGTAGAAGCTGCCACCTGCCCTGTTACTGTACTACCCTTCAAGTAGTACAAGTTGTTCCGACGATCGGCCTTCAACACCACCATCGAACCCTTTGTCATTTTAAGAACTCCCTCCTTAATAGACACTCCAAGGCCCAATGATTCCAAAGCTCCTACAGAAATCAAGTTTCTCTTCAACTGAGGTACAAACCTCACTTCTTTCAGCTCCCTCACCATCCCATCAAACATCCTGATTGGAATAGTGCCAACACCCTCCAGATGCACGGATGATCATCGCCCATGACGACTGAACACCCCTCCAGCTTTTCAAAACTGGAAAACCAGTCTCGATTAAGACATACATGATATGTTGCACCTGTGTCCAAGATCCACTCGTTTTCACCCGAGTAGCCTATGACGGGAGTAGTAACTGAAAAGGAGAACACTGAAGAATCTGAATCTGATCCATCTGCCTGTGATTTTCTGCTTGCAGTATTTATCACTTTTGCGAGATTTGCTTCAGACTTTGATTCTTTCTTCTTTCCCTTGAACTTTGGACAGTCTACCTTCCAGTGCCCAATCTCTCTACAGAAAGCGCACTGATTTCTCTTGAGATCCCTGAAGCCCGGCCTGGACTTCGATCTTCCTCTAACCTCCTTGCCCTTCCTTGATGAATTCCTGCCCCTTACTTCCAGTGCTTCCGCCGATGAGCTTGACTTTGAAGGATGCCTCTCTTTCTTCCTTGTCTCATAACTCGACAGTGCAGACGACACCTCATCATAATCCAAGGTCTGCCTTCCATTAATGAAGGTCAGAGTGAATGTCTCATACTCCTCTTCCGGGAGTGAATTCAGAAAGATGATCGCCTTATCTTCCTCATCTATAATGACATCCACATTTACCAAGTCTGTTAGGAGCTTCGTGTATCGGTTGATGTGCTCATTTACTGTGCTCCCCTTCTTCATTCGAAAACTATACAGCTTACTCTTAAGCTGCAACCTTGACTCAACACTCTTGGTCAGGTATTTCTTTGCAAGGGTATCCCACAGCTTCTTTGCCGACGTCTCATGTTGTGCAAGATATTTGATGTCTTGCGACAAGCATGAACGTATCAAGCCACATGCCGACCTATTCATCTTTGCCCACTCTTCATCAGTGATCGTGTTCTTCTTCCTCTCCAATAAGAGAGTGTCTTCGAGATTTGATGCATTCAGCGCATCCATAACCTCGCATCTCCACATACCGAAGTTATTAGTGCCATTGAACTTAACAACTTCAATCCTTGGGTGAGAGTTCATTGTTATAACAGATGTAATTTCTTCTGCCATTGAGATTTTCCCTGATTCTCTATCTATGCGGAAGAACAACCAACTTGAAATAGATCTCTACTCAGATAAAAATTGGATTTTTACCTGTCCCTTGAAACCCTAGATCGAGTTTCTCTCCGGATCTACTTCACCACAGATTTAACGAGCCCTCCTTGCGTCCTTCTGAGATCGACACACGATCTCCTCGAACACCAATACCTCCGATCTGAGATCGACACACGATCTCCACCGGATCAGATCTCAAGCCCTTCGAATCCTCAGAAATCCCAAGCACAACCTGGAAGCTCTGATACCACTTGTTGTGCGCCGATGACAACAACCAAATAGAGAATCCCACAGATCTCCAAGCACAAAGAACACTCAACAACACAAGAAGAACACACAAATCGCAAACACACGATCTAACGAGGTTCGGCCTCAATGCCTACGTCCTCGGGGCAATCAAATGGAGAGATTAATCACTGGGAAGATGATTACAATAGTTAGCAGTCTCTTTGAATGCAAGAGAGCTCTATCTAATCCTTTTTCGTAGGTACAAAACCCTAAAAATCAATATTAGGCTTAAATACCCAGATTTGCGGAACAGCAGATTTTAGCCCAAACCCGACTGTCGGTCGACCGGCTGGTCGACCGACCTCCTCTCCGGTCGACCGGACCTGTCGACCAAATTACCAGAGAGTTTGGCTCTTACAGTCAGGGTATTTCGGACGACCGGCCGGTCGACCGCCTAAGACCCTGTGCATGCTGTGCATGTCGGTCGACAGGCCCGGTCGACCGACCTGCCTGTTTTTCTGCTGCTGCTGCTATTTCCTGCTGTCATCGCCTTTGCCTTTCGTCATCGACTTCCTTAGCGATCTTAGACAACACTTGGCAAACCTGACGACAACTCCTCCTTGGTAATATCCTCTCTTTCCAACAGGCTGCTTTAAAAGCGCTTCGGTTCATATTGTGTGAGTCAAACATATTATAAAATGATCAATTTCGTATTGACACGAGAGCTTGATCCTCTTATAATATTATAATCGGTTCATAGAATTTAAAACTTTGTCCTCTTGAAACCTGACGTCTTACTCACGTGTCAAGGCGAGATTGACCGTCTTATAATATGTGTATGTGACTCACATGCATGAATCAGATACATTTAAAAGGTGGATCAAATTAATTCTACCTACGTTACAGGCCATGAGGATGCATGTGATGTAGCCTAAAGGGTATATGACGCTTTGGCTGGACTGCACCAAGTCCTAGCTAACATATTTCTATGAGTTATTAAGGTGGATGTGAATGAATTGCCTCATGTTTGAGAGAGATTTCCCTAATTAATGTGTTGGCCACATGCTTTGAATCTCTAACCTCCATCATATAGCATTTCATTTAGCAACGTAGATGCATAAATTATCCGAAGTGAGAAACAATTTCTATACTAAATGCGTTGCTGTGGTGTTTTGAACCTACAAGTATTCCGCAGACATTTGAATTCGCACGAAGATACATTTGATATTACCAAAAGTGTATAACAAGTGCATATAGTTCCAACTACCATATTTCTAGTATTCTTTTGAATGAATAAGGTAACTTTCTGTAAAGATATGTATGTCCGTATTTTCTAAGAGTCTGTTTGGTTGTCATAATTGATTGTATTTCATAAGTTGCAATTGGTAAACTCTTTTACAGTTGTAAATGAGTTACATGCATGTAAGTTTTACGATATATGGTTGGTAATATAAAATTGTAAGCGGGAAAGTGTATTGTGTTTTATGGTACTTGGTTGTCGTAATGTGTAAGTCGTAAGTGAAAAAATTGGCCACAAAATTAACTATTTAATAATTTAAAAAATTAAATATTACAAATAAATACTAATATACTAAATATTAAAAAATTAATATTAATATAAAAAATAATACAAATTTGCATGACTAAGAAATTAACTGTAAGTGAGTTGTAGGTGAGTGATAATTGAGTTGCAAGTGAGTGATAGTTGGGTTGCATAAGTCTTTTACAAATTACAGTCCAAATAAACACCGTACTTATAATTGGGTTGTAAGTCATTTACGAATTACAACTTTTTTACCCTTCATTGAACATGGGTTATGCGCCTTGGACTTTATGAATGAAGTGGGCAACCCATCATCTGAATTGTGGAGAAATTCATTTAAATGTGTTGGTTGTATGTCTTGATCTTATTTCAAAAACATGTCATTTTAGCATTGACAAAACATTTACTTGCTTATGATAAATCAGAAACACATATTAAAGACTGATTTCCAACATGCTTAGCAATTCAACCTCTCTCGTTCATTTATTTTTGAGAGAAGAAATGTGGAAAAGGAAAAAAAAAAAAAAAAACAATCTCTTGCTAAATTGTTTTTTGTCAAATCAATGCCTTAGTCAAACATGTATGCACATTCCTGTATATATTTTAGATTGACACGGAATACCTCTGTTCTCGTTAGAAAATAATGAAAAATATAACAAATTGTGTGTCACTAGCGCCGAGCAAGAAAACTCTTCCCTCTTGATTCCTTTTTGTTTATCTACAACAAAATCGCGACAAGGATATGGTAACTACAGAACAAGTTATTCCTGACGTAAATTGTTTCATTATATCTTATAAATAAAACAGCGAAATGTTCCTCTATTCATCTTTAAAAAAATAAATAAATAAACAAGATAAATATATGTTATACATACATTTTCAGAACTTGTTAGGATATTTCTCATGCATCATCCAATGACTTCAAAGGTCAATGATATGCTACTTGTCAAACAAATGGAAGCAAAACTGTCCTTTTCTTTCAGAGAAATGACAAACCTTGCTTGAGTTCCCTCCCACCACGCATTAAACTTTAGAATTTTCAAAAAGAAGTTGGCCGACAGATGTTCAAAGTTTTCCTCGTTTAGATTTTTCCTCCCGCAGTCGCAGAAATGGCTGAAGATAGCTTCATCCTTCCGTTAATTGTACGCTCGTACTTCTTTTCAAAAGGTTTACGATCTTCAAATGGAATGTGAATCTCATTTGATCTTCTGGCAGTGAAACACGAGTAAATAGAGCCAGTTAATCAGTCGACCTAGAATCTACATTTCTGAGCAGTCGTTTGTTCACCAATGGAGTTTGTGAAACAGTTGATTGAAATCAGTGATGTTTGTCAGTGTGGTCGCCTGCTCAGTTGTTTGTTCACCACTTTGGCCAGTAAATATGAGCAAATAGAGCTAGTAAATCAGTCGACTGAAAAATCTACGATGTTTGTCAGTCTGGCTGACTGATCAGTCGGTTGTTCACCCATTCGTTTTCCAATCTATGATGATCTTCTCATTCGTTTTGCGACCAACTTTTCTACTTTGTCATCTCGCGTATTAGAACCCATCGCTGGGACACGGTATCAGGGGAACACGATATGGTGGCACTCTTTGCATGGTTTTTATGATGTCTCTCATATACAACAAACACGAAAGCATGAAGTTCATGAGTTAACATTAATCTGCAGATAATATTAGATTATTCATATGCGAATATAGTTTAATATTGAAAAATGAATAGAAAAATAATAAACTTAAATAAACAAAAGTTAGATTAAAATTAAATAGTTTAAACTCTTAAGTTAGATTAGTTCTCAATCTTCATTTTAAGTCTGAAAGAGAAAGTCAAACATGGGTAGGATGAGGCTGGTCAAAGTCAATTGTGGCTTGCTTGTGCATCTTTATTGCTTTTGCAGCACAAAACCTACATTCAGACAGCCAACAAAAAATCAAAAAAAAAAAAAATAATAACAAAAAAATCAATGCAATCATTCATGAGATTTGAGATTCGTGTGAAAGATCACTTCAGTGTGAATCTTATTATTAGCTGGCAGGAGTGTGAAGTTGATGGGCCAGATCATCTCTCTTTATTGTATGATTTGTCTCCTTCTTGACTTCTCAGAGGTTGACTCGAGCTTGAGCTTGAGCTTGAGGTGTCAAAAATATCAGAATTGAAATGAAGAAGGGAATTTAAAAAGTTAACTTGATTTGTCAGCTTTCCGCGTTCATTGAACCCAAATTAAAATTCAAGTGTTCATTGACGATGACATTGTTTGCAATCTGCGCAAGGAAAGGGAATCCCATGGGCTCTACTTTGAATATTCAGGCGTGGGCTCCACAGTGCCATGCGAATATCTCTCTTGCAAGCTACTTGGCTTTTTATTATTTTATTATTTATGTATTAAACTCATTTATGACACCATGTCGCGTCATATTCAGACTTATGCTTAAGAGGCTGTTTGGATTGAAGCAAAAAGCTAATTTCTGTGGATCTATCGCATCGTCAAAAAAAATCTGCGAGATCAGTGTAGCTACAGTGATTTCTCTTAGATTTTTAGGGGGGCCTCTTCATTCTGAATTTTTTATCATGAATCAAATACACAGTTACGAAATTACTGTTGTAGAAGTTGCTACAGTGTTTCCTATGAGAGCTTTTCTTGCTAGCAAACATGTCCTAAGAGTAGTGTTTCAGATCAATAATTTGTGAACCATAGCACGTGCCTTTTCCCGACTGTACAGGAAGAAGAGGAGCTCTACTTTCTCTTTTTTTTCCTTATTTTTTCACACCAATCTAAGTTGGTAACCAAATTTGTAAAATTTGAAAGCTTTGGTTTGAGTTCCATGGTCTTGAGTACATAAGACTTTGAGCAACTCCACCCCCAAATTCTTACATGAATAACTGTAAAATAATTGTCAACCAGAGCATACTTTTATTTTTTGGAGTCAAACCAAACCCAGGCGTTAGAGACCTGAGTTATGAAATGTTAGCCTATCGTTACCGAATACATATATGCGCTGAAAATAAACACCCATTATCATCTGCTCAAAATGAAATTTATAAAGCAGCACATAAATAAATTTTGGTGTTACAACAATCACACCTTAACTAATTAAAGAATTATTATTTATCATCTGTCAATAATTTCGTGGAGATTTCCCATGCTATCGTCATGTGACCGTGTCAAGTTTATTTAAAGAATGAAAAGGAGACGTGTGATTTGTAATAAAAATGTCAAAAAAAATACTTTGTATGTTAGTAGAGGAACTTTCTCCTGATATACGTGAAGGGACACGCTTGCTTTTGTGATAGTCTGATATCTATATAACCTCTCTCTTAAGGGTCTGTTTGAAAAAAATAGGCTTCAATTTTCTCTCCTTTCAGAGGACTCGTTGGTAGCTCAGTCTCCTGATTTTTTATCTTCTCAGGTGTTCACCCTGTCTTGATTGTAGGCTATACCTGATTTTTATCTCAGGATGGTGCCGACGGTCTTATGCTTGATTTTATTGTACTGCGTGTGCTTCTAGTTAGGCTAGCTCTGGAGAACTTTTGATTTTTTTTTCTTGGGATGCTTCGTTAAAAGCTTGTTAATGAAACGTAGGGGACCATATGGTTCGCCATTTTTTCTCAAAAAAAATTCTCTTTTTGAGAATGTTAGCGACAGTCCGAATTGAGGTGAAACAAAATTCAGGAAATCACTAATATTTGTCAGTGAGTTTTTCCTCATTGGTAAACAAATAAGATTTTGAGAAAGTGAGAAAAACTGACATTAAGCCCCATCAAAAACCTAATTTTCTTTCACTTTCTACGCAAACAAACAGACTCTAATCAAAAATATAGCTGGACATTTGAATTCAAATATAGCTGCAATCATATCTTTTCACGGCGCATGTAAAATTGACTGCCAACTTTCTTTTAAAAGGGAACAGAAAAGGAAAAAAAAAAAAAAAAAGAAGGAAAAACACTGCATTTTGCAAGTAAATTGGATGCTTCAAGAAAGAAAACTTTGACTTCAAATGCCAATTTTGTTGCTATTATTGGAGTGTGATAAGCTAATAAGCTTATGCAGTTGCAATGGGAGACTCCTCTCTAATAATTCTGCGGCTGCCGACATACATCCAAATTCTTAACACTATTTCTTGGAATTTATTAAGAGTCCTTAGTAGTAGTTTGCTGAATATATTAGTGACTAATTTTGAGGAGTTAAGTGAAAATTATCAAGTCTCTATTTGGAATCTACCTTCTTTTAGACCCTAGTGCTCGTAAGATAAAAGAGAAAAAACAGTGAACCAGTTAGGTCCTGAAAAACATATGAATGAAAACAAGAATTTTTTTTCCCAAGGCGAAAAGCACAGATGCACACACAGGTGCAAGAAAACAAATACATCATGCAAATCAGAACACCTTGAAGCAAAAAAATCGACACATCCTGCAGCAAGATTTAGAGAAAACCAGAACGACAAAATCAAAGCCCCGCAACGCCGCCGCCAGTGAGATTATGTTTCGTCAATAAGAATGCAGGGTTGAGTAATGAGAAGTATCAAGCTCTCAAGACTAAGATGAGATCATGTTTAAATAATAACAACAGCAACGATAATAAAGATAATAAAATTAAACCTCACTTTATTATTCAAGGTAGAACCTACTGAGTGCTTTTACATACAACTAGACATGTAACGACGGAGATTACAATGAATGATCTTCATTTTTGAGATCTTATGAATGATCAGTATCGTTAAAACATGTACTAGTCTTTTTTAGTATGAACCAATTTAACTGGAAATATTGGGCTTTTTCAGAAGGCCGGCCCAGCAGTGATTGCAATAAAGCCCTGAGTTTCAGCCTGTACCTTAAAGCACTTCCACTGCAGACTATTTTTGCCGGGCAGTATGATGGAGCCCACATAAAAATTTGTAAAAATCATCTCTTCAATAGTGGGACCCACACTGCCTAGGCAGAGGCCCAGTCTGGGCAATCTTGTTTTTTTACACAGAACTCTCGGCCTCGAACACCCCCACCCCAGGAATTTAATTGGTCCTAAAAATTAGGCCGGACCTATCGGTCGTTTAGCCCGATATTAGGCAAAAGTTTTATGGGGATTTTGATAATGTCCTTTCTCTCCTTGGCATCAAACAAGGCCCACTAACATTTTCTTTTAATGGGCTTGTTATACAATTGTTTTAAAAAGATTGTTAGGATGTCACATTTTAATCATTTCAATCATGTTTTGTTGTGTCCCTTATTGGAGGCTGATGCCATAGGCATCTTAGGTATAAAACGTAATGAGCTTTTAATCTTTGCTTAACAAAACCAGAAGGAAAAAACAAAGGGAAAAAAAGAAAAAAGAAAAAGGGAGAGAAGTTTGGTAGGATGTTAGTTTTAGAAGAGAAGTTTGTTAGAAGTTTTCAGTAGAGGGTTGTTGGGAACCTTGGGATCATAGGCAAGAAGCTCGCTCTTCTGCGTTCTGATTTTCTAAAGCATTTAAATCACCCATGATTAACTAGAGAGAGAAGAAAAATATCACGCACTCCAGACTAGGAGAGGAAGGGGAAAAAATAATTAGCTACGGGGTTGTTTGGATGCCCGAAAGTGGGTGGAAGTGAGAAAATGTGAAGATTTTTTTTCCCTTTTGAAAAATGAGAATTTTTGTTTTTTTTAGTGTTTGGATAGTAGTTGGGAAGTGTAATTGGAAAAAATGTAATGTCTTTTTCGGAATTTGGATGGTAATATGGAAATAAAAAAGTTGACCACAAAGTTGATAGCAAATTAATATAAAAATAAATATCAATTATAAATATGGATTGTAATTAGACTGCAAGTGAGATTTACATGAGAACAAAATTAACTATTTTGAGCTACAACTTATTACCAATGAGATTTACATGACCACAAAATTAAATGTAGTACCTTGAAAGTAGGAAAATGATTGTGTAAAAGGAAAAAGAGAGTTTTCTCATTTTCTTTTTTCGGTGTTTGAATGGACAACAAAAATAAGAAATGAGATCTCTCGTTTCCTCACTTCCACCTCTACTAAAACAGACTTTACATGAAACTTTCAATTCCTTGAAAAAAATCTTCAAGTTTGATTTTTGAAAGATAGAAAGTAGTGCAAAAGATGTTTTATGTTTTCTACTGCAGGACTAGCTATGGTTCTTGCAATCAAAATTGAGGTGACAATAACCAAATTATCTTGTCCACGTGTGTTTCTTTTTTTCGTTTCTCTTGAAAAGTTTTCCGAACTGATGCTCTCACATGGAACCAAACAACGTTGCATTTTACATGAAAGAAGATTGTTGTTACACTGACATAGACTAGGGGTGAGCATCGATCGGTTCGATTTAGTTTTTGTTAATTTTTTCAGAACCGAACCAAACCGATTAGACTTAGCAACCGAATCGAACTGAACTGACTCAGTTCGGTTCGGTTTTTTCGGTTAGGCCAATATTTTTTCATCATTTCTTACATTTTTTAATCACCATTATATTATCATCATTTAATATTCTAATCTCAAATATTCAATACCCAAATTAGAAATAAGAAAAACACCCTAACCTTAATGTGAATTAAAATTTTCATATTATAAAACTTTTACGCTATACTTGGGCTCTTATATCAAAACTCACATAATTATTACTAACTTTTAATGACAAGAATGAAAAAAAAAAGAACTATATTAATATAAATATTATTCTTAATTGTGATAGTGTACTTAACATAACTTTCACATATTCAATATAAAAAAGATGGTATTGTTAAAAGTAATGAGATAAGTTTTCACCAGTTTTTGTTATGAACTATATGATTCACTAAATTGAATTTGGGTGGGGTGATATATAGGGTAAGCGATTCTGTTCGATTCGGTCGAGTTCGGTTTTTGAAACACAAAACCGAAACCGAACCGAACTAACTAGAGCGGTTCGGTTCGGTTCAGGTTCGGGTTTCGGTTTTTGGTCGGTTATTTTGGTTATAACCGAACTCTGCTCACCCCCTAACATAGACTAACAAAGATACATGGTACAATTACCAAACTGGTTTCAATTTGGATCCGATATACATATTCGAAATCTAAAACCGTGGGTTCTAAATGGATCCACAATTTAGGCACGAAATTACATCGGTTGAGATCTTGATTAGAAAATTTGGATCCAACATGATAAAACACGACCGGACCCAAAATGATTCGGTGAGAGTTAGTTAAAATGCTCAAACCTAAACCCCAAACCCAATAACTAATGGATCATACCCAAGTCCGAATCACTGACCCAACATCGAGTCCAGCAAAAGACCCAGACCCAAGCTAGAATCATAAGACCCCGACAAAAATCTAAAACACGTGAAGTTTGTAGTTCACTTGAAGATACCCGAACAACGTCCACGAGTAACACGTGGATCATTTCCGGTTCACACTGAACGCGCCGTGTCCTCGCTCACACCCACTCCTTCACCCAACCCCAAGCAGAACACCAATTACGAAAAATTACAGTGTCCGATATGAAAATAACAGCAAACAGATCTGTTAGCTTTTTAAATTAACAATTAGTCGAGGTTTTATATGATAAACACTCAATTTTGCCGTTCTATATGTAAAAACCTCCGCTCTCGTTTTACTCCCCTCGCATAGCCTTATCCTTTCTCCTCGCTCCTTACATCCCCAAATTTCTAGGATTAGGGTTAGGGTTTAAGCTCCAAAAATGGCATTCTCGTCCACCGCCCAGTTCCAACTCCTCACCTCATTCTCTCCTCTCCCCTCGTCATCCAAGAAATCCTTGTCCTCCTCCAAATCTCTCTTCTTCGCTGCTCCCCTCAGCTCCACTCGCTTCGGCAAGTCTTCTCTCAAGGTTCGGCGGAGCTCCGTGAGGCCCCTCAGGGTCGTCAACGAGAAGGTCGTCGGGATCGATCTTGGGACCACGAACTCGGCGGTGGCGGCGATGGAGGGAGGGAAGCCGACGATTGTGACCAACGCCGAGGGGCAGCGGACGACGCCATCGGTCGTGGCGTACACCAAGAACGGGGACCGGCTGGTCGGGCAGATCGCCAAGCGGCAGGCGGTGGTGAACCCGGAAAATACCTTCTTTTCGGTTAAGAGGTTCATTGGGAGGAAGATGGTGGAGGTTGCCGAGGAGTCGAAGCAGGTCAGCTATAGAGTGGTGAGGGATGATAATGGGAATGTGAAGCTGGATTGTCCGGCGATAGGGAAGCAGTTTGCGGCGGAGGAGATTTCAGCGCAGGTTGATTTCTATTGCTTGATGAAATTTTGCATATTTTATTGATTATGGTACAGAAAGGTATTGGGTATATTCGCAATGCATTAGATTGGATCAAGTCAAGTATTTTACGATTTTACCTGATAAAAATTGCTACTTTTGGTCGTAAATGTTGATGGCATTGGCAAAAATTCCATATTTTGTGGTTTAGCTGCCCATCTAAGATAATACTCAGTTCATTGGCTAGTTCTGATTCTTATAGAAGTTCCTTTATATGGATTATGTTGTACATGGGTTTGCAAAAAAGTTTATAGTCTATATAATGAAGATGACTGCTAAAGCATTTGAATGAAATTATGATTTTAAACTTGGCTAGAAGGCTTTACTAAATTTGTGTTGGTGGCTTTATCCCTCTTAGTTATGACCTAGTTTGGTTACGGGATAAAGTTTCCTTTAGACATCTTTAATTTTGGTTTATCTGACTTGTAAGTTCTCTGTTGCTGTATGTTAAGACTTTAGAGTCTCGATTAATGCTTGCAACTTTCTTGATTTCATGTTAAATACATAAACTTTGCACACATGCAGTTCATGAAGTTCCTTCACGAGATTTCTTGTGTATGTTGTTGCATTGGGTTGCAATGACACTTGGATGCATGCCATTGAATGTGTGTACGTACGCAGGTGCCCTGAAGTTTCTTCACAGGCACCTTCTGAAAACCTGAGACCTGCACATGTTTATATTTTATAGATAGGAAAGTTAATACTTATAGTTATCATTGCATTTGGTTGAAATGATACTTGTACACTTGGTATGGACATCAAGTTTTATGTGTATAACTTTCCTGGTTCCTAAAATTTCCAGCACGGGCACCTTCTGTATCTGACACAAGGACATGCTATTTTATATAGACACAAGTGCAACTAGTTAGGGAGCTATTCATGTGCTGATTAATGAACTTAACCAGTTTTGATTAATATTTTTTCAGAGTTAAATTTAGATTTCAACTGCACACACTAAGAATGACATGTTGCATGTAAAGCGCTAGCTTCATAATGAAATCATTATCTCATTATTTTGTGACTCAATCTTCCACTGGAGGTTTAAGAAAGTATCCTCAGAATCCAGGTGTCTAGCATATCAAAGTACTTAATGTTTGATGGTTTCCAGATAGCACTTTTAGATTCCATAAAATTCCTTAGCACAACAGCCCCTTCTTGTTTCTTTGCTAATAATTTCTTTTTGTATAGTATAGTTTCACGGAACAATTTTTTTCAGTTGAATTATGATTCTTGATTCAATAGGGGTTGGAAGTTGTTTATTTTTGTCTGGTGGTGTATTAACAATCAGACTATTTCTTATCTTTACTTCCCTAGCTGAAAATTTTAATGGGATTTCTAGTGTTAAAAAAGTACATCATCATCATTGTTTCGCTATTCTGCATTATTTTGCCTCTTAAGGTTGGAACCGATATTGGGTTTCTACAGTTTTATATTGTTGATAAGCTAGCAGATTGAAATCTCTACTTTAAATTCTAAGAAGCCTCTGATGGGTGTGGGTAAGGTGTGTTGATCCCTGCTGAGGTTGCACCTCTCCACTCAACGCCATTCCTTTGAAAGGTTTGAAAATTCCTTAGTTTCATAGGTTGCTATAAGATATTTAAGACACATTTACTCTTTAAATGAGTTACTTCTCCAAAATGTGAGTTAAATTTCTACTGCAGAAGTACATTATTTTGTAATATATATTTCTTATTCTATAATATACTGTTTTTTCATATTGGAAGTCTTATTTTATCTCTTACAAAGTTATTTAATCGTTTATTGCAAAACTTAATAGCGCAGAGTAGGTCTTCTAAAACTATATGTAAAGAACATGTATAATCACATCTATTGTGTTATGTGTCTATTGATATTGAAAATAAGTTAACACTTAGCTCATCAGTGCCAAGTAAAGTTCAAAACCTCAAATGTATCAATCAGGGGGTAGTCTCTTTTGTCCATATATTGATTGATTTCTGCCATATTATTTTCTGCAAATAAATTTTCTTTTATTTGGTGAATGTGGTGAAAATTTACCGTACCGGACAACATGTATGATCGGTGACCCTTACCTTTTTTCTTTATTTTGTTTTCAGGTTTTGAGGAAACTTGTGGACGATGCATCTAAATTCTTAAATGATAAGGTTACTAAAGCAGTTGTTACAGTTCCTGCCTACTTCAATGACTCCCAAAGGACAGCGACAAAGGATGCTGGACGTATTGCTGGTTTAGAAGTTCTTCGCATTATTAATGAACCTACTGCTGCATCTTTGGCATATGGTTTTGAAAAGAAGAACAATGAAACCATTCTTGTATTTGACTTGGGGGGTGGTACATTTGATGTTTCAGGTACAAAGCCAGCCTTTTCTGTGTGCTATCCTTGATTATACTTTGATAATTACCGCACAGGCAGTAATCCTACTCTGTGTCCAGTAGATTAATTAATGTACATATATCCTTGCTCCCAAGTTATATTATAACTTGTTTGTAGATATGTAATATGCTGGCACAAGTTATTACAAACTAACATGCATATGAATGAACATGTAAGTTCTGATATGAGCTTTTATCATTTTATTTATTGAGCATATGTTTGTAACTTGCTGTAACTGATTTGATGTAGGGGCTTAAATTGCTGTTACTTCAAATAGGGATCACAGAGAGGAAATGTTGTTCATATCTGATGAGGGTGATTCATCCTCCAAGCTTGCATAACTGGTCAATTGGAAATTTCCAGTACTGATATTTAATAATTTAGAAGGAGAAAAACATCTGGATGCTACCTACTGCAGAACCATCATTCCAATAATTTAAAATATTTTTGTTGGATGGTAAAAGATGATATGCAAAACTGAACTTTCACTGAGAAAAACTTAGTTTACTCCACATAGTTATGCATGCGTATACCGCCAACAAGAAGTGTTGGCTGTAAATTTCTAGTAACAGTGAAATAGAGAGATTGTAGAGATGCTAAATTTATGCTATGAAAATTTGAGCTTGCTCCATCTGTTAACAGCTATATTCATAAGATGCTTAAAAGTACTGTACTGTAGTATCAATTTGATGATATATGATTGTAAATTGCAACATAGTATATGCTAATTTTGTGCTAAGAAAATTTGAACACTCTATGTTAATAGCTATGGTTGTAAGATGCTTAAGAATATTAATAGTACCAAATTGATGTGCATGATTGTAAATCGCAATAGAGTATCTAAATGAATTTGGTAAAATTTAGATTCTAGTCAAATAAGGTGGCGGTGGAGAAAGAAATTATGATGATATCTCATCAGCGAATTAAGCATCCTTCCAGTTGTATAAAGTTGGAATTTGATGCAGATAATTCCTTGAGCTAAGTAGGCATGTGTGGGACTTTCAAATCAGTTGTTATTTCATAGGGTCGACTTTCGTAGGTTGTTAAAAAAGGAGCGAGTTGCGGGAAGGGGGATTCTGACCAGGTTGTCACTCTTCTAGAAGAAGAAACGTAGCTGGCACGATGGGATTAGTACTTGTTTGAAGAAGTGAAGACCCTTACTGCAATTTTGTTATATGAGCATCTGTTTATCATATTATGAGGTGTATAACGCATCATGAGAATAGCTATTTTGACAGATAGAGGAAATACATGTGGGCATATATTATTGCATGTACTGGACATTTATCTTTGTTAAGTATACAAGCACACATTAAGCTAGCCATGCCGCAATTCATGTAGTGCTTGTGTTGCAAATTTCAGTAATTTCTGAGTAAATCATTATTAGAGCTTGCAGATAACCTCTTGCATAAGATTTTTTTTCTCTCACAGTAGTTGATTAAATCACAAATTTTGCAGTTCTTGAGGTTGGAGATGGTGTCTTTGAAGTGCTTTCTACATCTGGGGACACACATCTTGGTGGTGACGATTTTGACAAGGTTGGTTGAAATTTAACAATATAGACTATACTGACTCTTTTTCTTGCATAAGTGTTGATATTTAAGCATTTTTTCTGAACTTGTGCCATGCAAAACATGGCTGCATGTGCACACACCAGAGATGATGCAACTGTGCAAGTCAAAAATCATGCAAGTCTAACATGTAGATAAATTACAGTGTGGTGATTACCAATGTACATGCCATCCTTCTCTGTGTATTTTTAGAACCATTTTTTGAGTGCCACCTTCTTTCTCTGGCACTTAAATCCTGCATGGCGATTCTAGCATTTCGGCATTTTCTTTTAAAGAATTTTTCAAATGTTGCTTCCACTTTGTGAGACACTCCTTTGCTGACAACTCAGGTAGTATGATTGAATAATCAGTTTTTAGGTGTCAACACGGTGTCATGAGTTTTTTTGTATACTCTGTAAAATTATTCCTAAGCTAATATATGTTCTTGTACTGTTGATGGTATATTTTAATTGAAATATTACTTTTAAACAAAAAGGTGGAGAATTAGGAGTTCAGGACCCTTTATTCACATTGATATGTTTGCTGTATTGTATACTTCCTTTCATTTGTTCTCCTACATCGTATGTACTTGCATAAGTTGCATATGCCCAAGAGCATGCTGCTGCACATAACATCAACAGGGATTTAGTTTAATGGATCACAATGTGTAATCTCATTTCCCCTTGTTTTCAAGCAGAGAGTTGTTGATTGGCTGGCTGGGGACTTCAAGAGAGATGAGGGCATTGATCTCCTGAAAGATAAGCAAGCCCTTCAGAGACTCACAGAGACAGCAGAGAAAGCCAAGATGGAGTTGTCATCATTGACACAAACAAGCATTAGGTAGGTTTGTGACCTTTGTTTCCCAGATTTATTGCTCTTGTAATTAGTAGGTTTTCTATCTGTACTATCGGCTGTTATTTTTTCTCTGAGACGTATCCTCTTCTCGTCTGTAGCTTGCCGTTTATTACCGCCACTGCTGAAGGCCCCAAGCACATTGAGACCACTATTACAAGGGCCAAATTTGAGGAATTGTGTTCAGATCTTCTTGATAGGTAAACTTTCTATTGCTCTTGTAGGACATGTGGGTTGTTAAAGGACTTTTTTTGCTTAGTGTTCTGAAATGCAAACTCTGGTATTGGCACACGTAACATAGATTGCAATCTGGCCTTGTGTTAATTATGTACTGGCTGATTTACAAATAGACTAATCAGGTACAGTTCCTATGGAATCTGTACATGATGCGCTGCAAAATTTTGGACTGTTGCTTCATTTGGTATGAAGTCTGCATGCAATATTGATATACCTGTCTTGCGTTAGTTTTTGTTTCATCACAAGCTTGAATCCGTTTATTCAAATAGTATGTTGCTAGTTGTTTTGCAACTAAAACAATCAATATATTGCATGTGACAATTGCATTTTGCCCACTAGTGTCCAGTAAATAATATGTTTTTTTGGGTCAAAAAACAATGTTACATGGTTTCCGTCTATCAGCATTATGTTCTGATGTTCTTTTCTTGTGTTTTTTGTTATAGGCTTAGGAACCTGTAGAAAATGCCTTGAAGGATGCAAAACTTTCATTCAAGGATTTGGATGAGGTAATCCTTGTGGGCGGATCAACCCGCATCCCAGCAGTTCAGGAACTCGTGAAGAAGATGACTGGAAAGGACCCTAATGTTACAGTGAACCCTGATGAGGTGGTTGCACTTGGTGCTGCTGTTCAGGTCTGTCTCTATTACCCATGACATAAATTTTTCTGCTTTGTTGAGGATGAGATAATTGAACACACTATACTGGGATGCTGCTGCAACTTGCCGCTGCAGAATTTTTGAGACACTGTCATTTTGATTTAAAGGAAGCAATGATAACCTCAGTGGTTCTTCTTAAATAGAGCGCATGATATTGAAATGATGGTTAATTGGCATAACATAATAAGATTGCCTTTAACACTCATATTTTAGCTAATATTTTGATACGAATTGGCAACTATTGTAATGATGCGAGTGCGCGCGCGCCCCAATCATGCAAATACAAGGCATCCATGTGTCAGTAGAGAGCGTGTGTCATAGAAATGGGTTAAGATCATAGGGAGTCTGTTTTCAACTTGGCCAAGAACAGCTCAACTTTGCTTGCATGATTAATACCAATTTCTTGTATCTATTTACTTTTAGGCTGGTGTGTTGGCTGGAGACGTCAGTGACATTGTTCTTCTGGACGTGACACCACTCTCTCTTGGATTGGAGACTTTGGGTGGGGTGATGACAAAGATCATCCCGAGAAACACTACTCTGCCCACGTCCAAGTCAGAGGTCTTCTCAACAGCAGCTGATGGACAGACAAGTGTCGAGATTAATGTTCTTCAGGGTGAAAGGGAATTTGTGAGGGACAACAAGTCCCTTGGAAGTTTCCGGCTTGATGGAATTCCTCCAGCTCCACGAGGGGTCCCACAGATCGAAGTCAAGTTTGACATAGATGCCAATGGTATTCTTTCTGTCGCTGCTGTGGACAAGGGCACTGGAAGAAGCAAGATATCACAATAACCGGAGCTAGTACCCTACCCAGTGATGAGGTAATTAATATCTGAACTCCGACTAGCTAATCATTATATTGTCTATATTCCACATACAACCCAAGTTTTACGGTGGTAGCTATACCTGCATTTAATTGCATTTACTTGAAGTGAGTCTTTCTTTTCCTAGAATTAACTCTTACTAGTTGTTGATGGAATTCAACATTGAACAGGATTCTTTGCGATATCATTTTTTGTGGTGACATGAACTTGTTCACCATCCAACAACGTATAAAACAATGTTTCTGGAAGTACAATAAATTCATTTACCGAATCTGGCAATATGCAGGTGGAAAGAATGGTTAGCGAAGCTGAGAAATTCGCCAAGGAGGACAAGGAGAGGAGGGACGCGATAGACACCAAGAACCAGGCAGATTCTGTTGTCTACCAAACGGAGAAGCAATTGAAGGATCTGGGAGACAAGGTCCCCGCTGAGGTCAAGGCGAAGGTGGAGGCGAAGCTCGGTGAGCTCAAAGAAGCCATCTCTGGCGGGTCCACACAAGGCATGAAGGACGCCATGGCTGCATTGAACCAGGAAGTAATGCAACTTGGCCAGTCACTCTACAACCAGCCGGGTGCAGGTGGGCCGGGTGCTGCTGCCGGTGGCCCTGCACCCGGCTCTGACGCTTCTGGGCCTTCTTCTACCAAGGGACCAGAAGACGGGGACGTGATTGATGCAGACTTTACCGACAACAAGTGATGTGTCAGGGCAATACATTGATCGGAGTGAGGGTCCGTCGAAGCTGAACACCGTATCGAAAAGGTTTTACAGTTCATGCATAAACGATGAGAGAGTAGATTGAGGGATTGATTTTCAGTGAGACCTTTTTTTTCTGGCCCTTGTTTGCGGGGTTTTTGAAGCAAAAAGTGGTGGGAGATGAGGTCGTGTATTCTCCATCTTACAAGCCTGCAGTACGAGTAAGGTTTGCTAATAGAACTTATGATTATTTTTATCAGTGAGATAAGCATTACTTTTTATATGTTCTTATTTGAGGTTATATTTAAAGCAATTTTAATTCAAGGTATGTTCCATGAGGTAAGGAAGAATTTGAATTAACTAAATTTAACCAATAAATAAATTTAATGCTATTCGAAGGAGATTCATTCAAATGGTGGGATCAAGTTATGTGATTTATAATAATGTATGTATAATTGAAGTATTTATTTTAAATTAGTTAGCATAATTAGAATATATAAAACTCTGTTCAAAAACAACTTTAAGTACAATTGTGAGACTGTAATTATTTTTGTTGAGTGACTTGGGCTTCACAGAAGTGCATGGACATTTTACTTGTAATAATTTATTTATTAATAAAAAATAAAACACGTTCCAAGCTTGTACCTTTGTTCGTGTTTTTTTTTTAGTTTTTAGTCAAAAGGTGAGATGAGTCGCCTCGTTTCATTAAAGATATGGTAGTGAAAACAATTTTGGGCTCTTAACTTATTCGCGTATTCGCGTTATGCTTAAATAATGATATTGTAGATGTTATTATATGAGAATATATATATTTGTTTTCTACGTACTTTTAACAAGTTCTTAACTTTTTTTAAAATATTATTGTTATTTTGTCCTTTTCTCTTGTGAGAATTTTGAGGTGGTACATTTGTCTAATTTCTCAGGTATGTAATGTTTCACTTGTGTCATAAACTGGTGTGGTGTAGAAGAAATTGGAGAGAGACTGAAACAAAATTGAAAATCTTTTTATTTATTTATAATGCTGGAAGTTCCAAGATTTGTAACAAGAAAATAACTTTAAAAAAAAAAAAAAATTAAACAATAAGATATTGGTTCTCATCATTGCTGAAATTTCAAATATTTGTTAAAAAGAAAAAAATAACAAAAAAACATGTGTTCTCATGGTTACAAGGTGTTCCCTCCCGGCTGACTGAAATCTTCGCATTTCTGTGTTCTAAGTAGAACATCTCTCTTTTCAATCTTACATACTTCTAATAAGGAAGAAATGTCTATCAAATTCTTGTCCAATTAGGAATACTTAATTTATTCAGATTTTTTTAATTCAATTATGAGCTTTACTTAATACTTCGTTATTAATTTTTAAAAATAATTTTAAAAAATATATGTTGCTCTATCTCTAACATTTGATCCACCGCCCCTATGAATATACATGCTAATAGATGATTGGTTTTCTCCAATATTTCAAGGGTTATCTCTGGGATGCGTGAATCATATTATACAAATAGATGATTGATGTAAACTATTATATCTTTTCATTATTAAAAGAAAAAGGGAAAAAAAAAACCCACTATATTCTTCCATATTTCATACTGAAAATGTATCTGGCCAATTTTCATATGGACCTTTGCACTGAAATATCACTCAGAAATAATGGAAGTTCACACTATACTTGCACATTTCTGAGTAATAACGGCTTCATTCAAAAACACCAAAAGGATGTTACATATGCAGTTTATAATAAACTGAATGCATAGTGTTTTAGTTTTGCTTCCATGTGGTTTAGTTTTATTCAAAAAATATTGGTATATGAAGTACTTCTCAATCCACGTGACATACACAGTGTTGGAATTGTCTCTCGTATCCGGTTTATGTATTCATGTTAGCTTTGTGCCTGATTGTAGTCAATTTAGACTGCAAGAGTCTGTGTTGGATTCAGGTCATTGGACCGGATTATTAGTAGTGTGGACTACCATAGATGAGAAATAGTGTTAGGCATGTTAACACAGTATAAGGATCTCTTGAGATGTAAGAGGTGGTTTTTTTTGTTTTTGTAATCCTCTCATTGAGTGAGAATGAAAGAGGAATGTGTGTGTGTGTGTGTGTGTGTGTGTGTGTGAGAGAGAGAGGGAGAGGGGGGAGTTTCTTTCTTATAATCCTTATAATTTTCTCCTTCATGGTGAATCTCTCTTTGCATCGATGTCTTGAGGAATAGCCCGGGGTTTGTCGGCTAAAAATTAGTTATCTTCTTCTTGTATTGTTTCTCTATCTTGTATGCTCGGATTGATCTCATGGGAGGCCTCCATCCCCAACAAGTGGTATAAGAGCGATGGTGATGAATCTGTTAGGGAGCACGCAAGTACAGATTGATGTCAAGATGACATTGGTGATCGGCGAAGGCATCAAAAGTAAAGAAGAAGGAAAAAAAAAATCCAAATTTTCACATAAACTAGAATTTATGATGTATGTTCTTGACAATTATGTCAGAAAGAATTTTGTAATACAAAATATGTTGAGCTTAATCTGGCAGCCAGTGGAAACCAAAATTTTTTTAATATCCCAATTGTCATGATAAAGAAAAGTTATGTTGATTTGTTGGTTCAAATAACTTAACTTTAATGTTTAAAGATCAGTAAAGAAGAACAATTACAAAACATTTGTTGGCATTGCAGTATAAACTGCTGAATGTTTGATAATATAAGGCAAGAGGAGTATTAGAGCTGGGAATATTTGTGTGTTTGTAATTTGCACAAGGGAACAACTTTGCATCTCTTTATTCATTGTCCCGCCCTTTGGTTTAATTTGTTCTCTTAGGTCTTCGTGCACTGTGTGGAGGAAGAAGAGAATGAAAAGAAGTGACGTATTATTACTAGATATGATTACAATAGCAGTTGTTTTGCTTGTATGGAATGAACGTAACAATAGAATTTTCAATCACAAAATAACTGTGTTTTTATCCTTACTTGATTATATTTTATTTGTCAAACTTCTCGACATGTCACTTGGCTACTCCGTTCAAGAGGAAGGTGGGCGTGTCACTTCTCACTTATGATCAGAAAAAAGTTGAAGAGCCCTTGAGGAAGTGTAGTGGTCTGACCACGTGAGATTTGGATACGTGTCTATCTAATTTTTCGGTGGATGCATGATATGTAGCCCTCTCCAGAATCTTTAAAGGAGAGTTTATGTCCCATTCAGACCCCAGGCAGTTCAAACAGTTGAAAGATTAGAGATAGAGTCGATTGCAAGTGCCTCTATCTCCAGACCAAATCCACATTTGAACTTAATATTTACAGCTCTGAAACGGATTGATCATATCAACAGCTGGAGGATGATCTCTGAATAAAACGAACGTGAGTTCTACCAATTCAAATTAAGATGTTCGGCTCCAAACTGTCTCCATGATAAGCCGTTTAAGTTCGGATAAGATGTTCAGTTAGAGGAGAATCCTGAAACTGAGCCAAGACAGCCACCTACATAAATAGAGAACCCTTCCTGCAAGAGAGAGGACGATCAATTAATCCCATAAACCCTAGCACTAGAGATCAAGCGACTACCGTTATAAGTTTCCTGAATTATAGTGAAATTCTTTTTCTCCTTCCGTGATTTTTTCTTTTCGAGTTTTTACTTAAATCTCTGTGTTTTTTTTCTGATTCGATCTCTATAATTCACCCATTAATCTTTACAAATTGATGCATGGATGACTCCTCTGGAAATTACCCACCGCAGGAAGAGACCTTCCATGACTTTGGGGTAATTCTAACAACTATGATTCCATGGATGATTGTTGTTGCTTCTTCCCTTGGGCATGCTGACGATTATGGTGGATAAGTTTGTTGCTGGTCCTTCCTTGCTCAGGATTAGTTGGTTATGGACATTAGTTTTGTGAGTGCGGTTATTTAAACTCAAAGAAGTAATAAATAGATCCATTAGTAAGTAAACCCAGTAAATTAGTAAATAGACTCCACCCCTAAATAACCG
This sequence comes from Agave tequilana, assembly GCA_038442645.1. Taxonomy (NCBI): domain Eukaryota; kingdom Viridiplantae; phylum Streptophyta; class Magnoliopsida; order Asparagales; family Asparagaceae; genus Agave; species Agave tequilana. Next base: position 56,855 of record JAVJIF010021007.1, read on the forward strand.
TAAATACACTTATGTTATACACACTCAATTTAAGTGTAAACTCCAGTGATATCTCCCAGTTTAAAATTAATTCCTCCCCTCTCTTTCCCCCATCTCAAATCCCAATTCTCGTATCTTCTTCTCTCCTCACTCCCCCTCCCATCGGTCTCCCGTCCCCCGCATAACATAATTATACAGAGAAATACAACAATATTGTAAATAACATGCAAAAATAATGTTCATCTAATTACCTATATTCCTCTTTTTGATAAGGAATTTGACAATAATCGAATATGATTTATATGAAAAGAATCTCAAATCAAACTCTTTGGACGAAGCTCTCAAGCACAACAACGAACCAACACTCCACGTCAAACTGTGAAAGTACACCTAGAAGGGGGATGATTAGGTGTAGTACTAATCTAAGACAAATAATGCGGAATTTAAAAACTAATTGCGAACACACTATGTGTAACCAAGAGTTGGTCCTAATTCCCGGTGAAGGGCTCTAAAACTACTCCTAGAGATTCCTCTAAATTAAGAGTTGAGATGCTTATATACCTTTCTTGGTTCAGCACAAGTATGAGCACACAAACTATATCTAGCATGAATATGAACAATGTAAAGCAATGCAAGATATAAGAGAGAGAGAATAGATCAAACACAAACACAGTGATATGTTTCGAGATTTGAGTCACTGCTCTACGTCTCCGCCTTCACACAAAAGGATTTCCACTATGTCCACACATGACCATCCACAAAGGGACCTCCATTGAGAAATTATAACTACAAACTGGGAGTACACAGCTCCACTCTCTATCTCCTGTACATAAGAGGAAGGCACAAGGCTTAGCAAAAAGTAAAGAGAAAAATACAACTTAGTGATAACTAAGATTACAAACAATCTCTTGGTGATCTCAAAAGGCCACAAACAAATTTTTCTCACAAAACAAGATCCTATAGATAGATTTAGAATGATAACTCAAGTGTGAGAAATCAAAGTGTTTTGAAAAAGAAATCTCAAAGAAAAACACTTAGGAAAAATTTCCTGATAGATAAATAAAATGAAGAACAAAATAGAATTCTCAAAGACTTGATTTTTTAAAACTTTGAAAACAAAATAAAGAAAAGAATTTTTGGCTCAAAACTTCTTTTGAAACTTGCTGAAAAATACTTGAAAAGAAGAGAAGAATAGCTCTTGAAAATCTTAATCAAAACAGTCTCCAAAAACCCTTTATATAGGGCCTAGGAGAAACTAGTCGTTGGGGTCAAAAACTGCCCAAAATGGGCTTCCGGTCGACCGCCCGATCGACCGATCAATGGTCAAAAAATTGACTGTTTGAGCCTATCGGTTGACCGCCTAGTCGACCGGCCCCAAGGCAAACTGCTTGTCGATCAACCGCTCGGTCGACCGGCCCAAGGCCAAAGGCCTATCAATCGACTGGGCACTACTCGAGAGTTGGGTAGAGCCAGTCGGTCAACCGCAACGGTCGACCGGCCCATAGGCTAGAGTCTTGTGCACGTTCTTGTGCACATCGGTCGACCGAGCTCTGGTTCGGTCGACCAGTCGATTGACCGCCAGCAGGCTCAAAACAGGTTTTAGGGATTGAAACTTAGTCTTTTAAAATCCTAAAAATTCAAATAAAATACATAAAATTTCACAAAAAATAAGTTCTTATAAATATTTAAAGTAAAAATATGTGTGATCAAAAATCAACACATATTACAAACTATTTGAACTATTTTGAGGCAAGAAAATTAAGCTTTAAAACCAAAAACAGTATTTTTTAAAAACCAAACTTTTAAAGGAAAATACAATTTTCTTCAAACTTGTACAAATACAAAACAAGATATTTAAACACTTTTTAAGTATAGTGTGTATGGATAGAATCCAATACACATGTAAATGATATATCTATGTTTTTGACATTAAATCCAAAAATAAGTTTGAAAAAAATAAAAATTTGAAACCATGAACTAAAATCATCAAAATAAGTTTTTCTAAACAATATGAATCATCAATGTATATGGATGAAATCCAATATACATATAAACTATATAAACTTGTTTTGATTCTATCTATTGATGAAAACCAAAAAGATGTATGCTTGAAAATCTAAAATGGTTAAACCGAGACTAAAACTTTTGAACTTGTGTGTGTATATACTTGAGCATATCAAAACTAAACTATCATTACACAAGATCTAAATAAGAACTAAAACATGTTGGAATTGAAGAATATAAAAGCGAATCTTTGAGCTGAATTATGGAAAGATCCATTGATCGAATCAATTGGATGATGGTTGGAGTGTGTTCTCCTTCCATTGGGGATGAACGTGGTATATTCACATGTTCAATTCCGACTTCGAATGAATGAGATATTTAAGTCTAAAGATTGCCTAATTCAAAGCCAAAAATGGGACTAAAGGTAGCTAAAAGCATTTAGTCCCACATTGGCCATGAGATGGAAGTTTGTGGTGTATAAATAGAGAAAATTGAGAACAAAGGGTGTGCCCTTTGGGTACTTAGAATTTTCGCGTGCGAAAAGGAGGGAACTATGCTCGCACGTGCATGCATGCACGCGCGCGCCGCCGCTAGCGGCAGCCGGCCGGTGCCGGTGCCGGGCTCGGGCTCGGGTCTGGGTCTGGATTCGGATTCGCTACCCGGCCTGGTTCTTTTTGAATCGGGTCTCTCGGGTATGGGTTGCGAGCATACCCGCCCCGCTACCCGAAGCAGACCCGCCCCGCTATCCGGATCCAGACTGCTCCAGTTGGATAGCCAACAGTCGCAACTGTTGGACAGCCAACAGGTGCGACTGTTGGGTCGAACTGTTGCAACGGTTCAGACCGAACCGTTGCAACCTTTCGTTGGGTTCAGACCCGTTGGCCCCTCCTGAAGCGCTATAAATAGCGCTCCAGTTTCTCATTCTAAAAACACCAATAACAGCGAGAAATATATATCTCTCTCTCAGAGTTCTGAAGTAAGTTCTGAACTAACAGTGGAGTTCTGAAGCTACTTCCAGCGAGAAGTGGGAAATCCATAACTCGGTTTCCGAAGCAACTTCTAACGAAGATTCTGCAAAATTCGTTCTGAAAGAGGGCACAGAAAATTTAACAGATTCTTTTATAGAATTGTTGTCTGAATCTGGGACTTCTGAAGAAGAATATTCTTCAACCTTCCTTCATCCTCTACAATGGGTGCTCCTCCAAAGTAAAGGCAAATATTCATCCGAAATTTGTCTTTGTCCCGCTGCTTCAACGATCCTGTGAAGGTACTGGTTGATTACGGTTCGACCGTACGGTAATTTGGTAGTGCTATCCAAATACCGTGAAGGAGTATTGTATCTTGGGAGACCAGCGTCCAGTAACCCGTTAGCACCAGTGCGGGGATGTAATTATCTTAAGGAGATTCGCTCTAAGTGTACCTCACTCCAAATACTGTATAAGTGAATTAAGTTCTTTATACAGGGGATATACTTTACAGTATATCGAGACTGATTTACATTCAGTCTAATTGGTGTTTAACCAAGGAAGGAAATTGAAAGGTAGTTCTTAAATTAAGGAACGTTCTATTGAACGGAAAACCTCCCACCTGATATTTGCCAACCTGGCCAATTAGATTGTTGATATTTCAGTAATCTTGAATAGTTGTCAGATTGATTCCTGTTAAGCAGAAACCAACAATCTTAAGACAATTAGTATTATTGAAGTTTTGTACTTCTGTTCTCCTTGAACTTGCAGAAAATGTCTGAGACTAATCAAGATAGTACTAGCAAGGCACCAAACATGCAGCTACAAGCTTTGATGCCAACTCCACTTCCTAACCCGAAGCGGAGAAGCCAGGAAAATTTGACGGCACATAATTCAAGAGGTGGCAATAGAAAGTGCTCTTCTACTTGACCACTCTTCATCTGGCCAGATTCCTGCAAGAAGATCCACCAGAGCCCGCAACTGATGCATGGACTCAATATGACTTCCTTTGCCAAAATTATATATTAAATAGACTGGATGACTCTCTTTACAATGTCTACAGTCCTATCACAACGGCAAAGAAGTTATGGGCCAGTCTTGACAAGAAGTACAAGACTGAGGATGTTGGTACCAAGAAGTTCGTCGTAAGACGATTTCTGGAGTACAAAATGGTGGACAGCAAGACTGTTATCAGTCAGGTGCAAGAGTTCCAACTTATCTTGCACGAGATAGAAGCCGAAAGTATGATCCTACCTGAAACCTTTTAGGTTGCTACTATCGTGGAGAAACTCCCACCTGCGTGGAGAGATTTCAAGAACTACCTGAAGCACAAGCGAAAGGAGTTAAAGTTAGAAGATCTCATTGTGAGGCTTCGTATCGAGGAGGACAACCGCAAGTCCGAGAAAATGAGCAGTAAGAACTCCTACGAAGCAAAAGCCAATGTGATTGAAGACTCAAAGGGGAAAGCGTCTACTTCCAAAGGCTTAAAGCGGAAGAAGACTTCTCAGGGGTACAAAGGCAGGGTCCAAGAAGGCAAGAATATGCGCTTCAAGGGAACCTGCTACATCTGCAACAAATAGGGGCATAAGGCGAATGAATGTCGCAACCGTCTCAAAAGAAAAAGAAGAGCCATCCACAAGCAAACTTGACCGACCATAAGTCGCCAAACCTTTCAGCTGTGGTGTCAGAAGTGAATCTGACAATCAACAATAAGGATTGGTGGGTAAACACTGGGGCTACTCGGTACATTTGCTCTGAGAAGTTATTATTCTCTGAATATCAAAGACTAGAGCAAGATGAGCAACTATTCATGGGTAATTCAGCCGCCTCAAAGTTTGAAGGAAAGGGCAAGGTCATCTTGAAGTGGACATCGGGGAAAGAGCTTACTCTTAACGATATGCTTCATGTTCCAGACATCCGCAAGAATTTGATCTCCGGATCAATACTTAGTAAGAAAGGATTTAGAATGGTATTTGAATCCGATAAATTTGTACTTACTAAGGGAGGGATGCATGTGGGAAAGGGTTATCTTGTTGATGGACTTTTTAAAGCCAATGTTGCAGTGATAGATAAAAAGTCTGTGTATTTGTACCCGAAGCTTATAAATAAAGGAAAATCTTCTGTTTATTTGCTTGAGTCTCCTATTTGTGGCATGCTAGATTAGGGCATGTAAATTATAAGTCATTAAAGAACTTGTCTAATCTGGGACATATTCCTAAACTCAACTTGGAAGAAATTCGCAAGTGTGAGATTTGTGTTGAGGCCAAGTTGGCGAAAAATTCATTTCACTCAATTGATCGAAATACAGAACCTTTAGGGTTAATTCATAGCGATCTGTGTGATTTGAAGTTTATGCCAACTAGAGGCGGTAAAAAAGTATTTCATTACTTTTATTGATGACTATACAAGATACTTGTTATGTGTATCTTTTAAACAGTAAGGATGAGGCAATAAATATATTTATAACATATAAAGCTGAAGTTGAGAATCAACTCAACAAGAAAATCAAGATTCTAAAATCCGATAGAGGCAGAGAATATGAATCAAATGATTTTAGTGAGTTATGTGCTAATTTTGGTATAATCCATCAAACTACAGCACCATACACTCCTCAGCAAATGGAATTGCTGAACGGAAGAACAGAACTTTGAAGGAGATGGTAAATTCCATGCTCGTAAGTTCTGGAGCTCCGCAGAACTTGTAGGGGGAAGCTCTATTAACTGCAAATTATATTCTAAATAGAGTACCCCACAAGAAACTTGGTGTTATACCATTTGAGTTATGGCATGGAAGAACACCTTCCTACCATTACCTCAAAATGTGGGGGTGCCTTGCAAAGGTGCTGACACCATTACCTAAAAAGACTAAGTTGGGAGCAAAAACTATGGACTGCATATTCATAGGCTATGCCTTGAATAGTAGTGCCTAGAGATTTCTGGTTCATAAATCAGAAATACCAGATATTCATGTAAATATGATTATCGAATCTAGAGATGTTGTGTTCTTTGAAGATATTTTTTCATACAAACGGGAAGCAAATAAGACTTCTGGGAAAAGAACACACGAGATGGCGTTCAGGGAAGAAAGCCCCGAGGAACCAATTGTTAATGCGGAAACTGAACCAAGAAGAAGTCAGAGATCTAGAATCTCAAAATCTTTTGGTCCAGATTTCATAGCATACGCTATTGAAAGCGAGCCTCAAACATTTAAAGAGGCTATGTCAATCCCAGAAGCACAAATGAGAAAAGAAGTTATAAATAGCGAAATAGAATCCATACTAAGTAATCATGCTTGGGAATTGGTAAACTTACCTCCTGACAGTAAACCAATTGGGTGTAAGTGAATTTTCAAATGAAAATTAAAACCTGATGGATCTATCGATAAGTACAAGGCTAGATTAGTAGCCAAGGGTTATCGACAAAAAGAAGGACTTGACTACTTCGATACTTATTCACCAGTAACAAGAATAACATCCATTCTGATGTTGATTGTAATTGCAGTATTGCATAACTTAGATATCCATCAAATGGATGTCAAGACTGCATTCTTAAATGGTGAATTAAATGAAGAGATATATATGAAGCAACCTGAAGGATTTATAGTCAAGGGCCAAGAACACAAGGTGTGTAAATTGGTAAAATCCTTATACGGTTTAAAGCAGGTTCTTAAACAATGGCATGAGAAATTTGATAGTGTCATGATCAAAGATGGATTCACTATCAATGAATGCGATAAGTGTGTAACACGAAAAAGGTTGGAAATGCGTGTATCATTGTTTGTCTTTATGTAGACGACATGTTGATACTTGGGACTAATATTGAAATTATTAAGTCCACTAAAAGAATGTTATCCAACAGTTTTGACATGAAAGATCTGAGGGTTGCTGATGTAAGTTTAGGAATTAAAATCACCAGAACACCAGATGGAATCAGTCTATTTCAATCTCACTACGTGGATAAGATGATAAAAATATTCAAGGATTATGGGATAAAGGAGAATACAAATCCTTTTCTCCCACACGTCCATCTTCATAAGAATACAGGAACTGGAATACGCCAGTTGAAGTATTCTCAGATTATCGGAAGTCTAATATATTTGATGAATTGCACTAGACCCGATATTGCTTACGCTGTAAGCAAGTTAAGCAGATACACTAGTAATCCTAGTGATCAACATTGGGCTGCTCTAATACGAGTATTGGGTTACGTATCACATACCAAGGAATATGCCTTGAGATATGGACTGTATCCACCTGTACTTGAAGAATACAGTGATGCTAATTGGATTGCAGATTCTGAGCAATCAAAATCAACTAGCGGATACGTATTTACTCTAGCAGGAGCAGCGGTATCATGGAAATCTTCTAAGCAAACATGTATTGCCCGTTCCACTATGGAATCGGAATTCATAGCCTTAGATAAGGCTGGAGAAGAAGCAGATGGCTTCGATAATTCTTGGAAGATATACCATTATGGCAAAAGCCAGTGCCCGCTATATGTATACACTGCGATAATCAAACAGTTATATCTAGGGCACAAAATGTTATATACAACGGTAAGTCTAGACATATTCGTCGTAGACATAACACCGTGAAGCAGTTGCTCTCAAATGAAATTATCTCTATTGACTTTGTATCGTCAAAGGATAATTTAGCGGATCCGCTTACTAAAGGTTTAAGTGGAGAGCGTATAAAATGCGCATCGAGGGGAATGGGTCTAAAAGCCTAACCTTACCGAGTCAGCTTAATGGAAACCTCACTTAGCGACTGGAGATCCCACAGACTAAGTTCAAGAGGAAAAACTAGTTATGATTGACTCAACAAGTAAGCACTTGGGAGCTTGACTCCAATCCATTCCTAAGGTGCACATAAGTGCTTTTCTACAAGTGGATTAAGGATAAGCTTAATGCTTTTAATGATGCCTATATCTTGTTACTAAACAAGTGGAGTAGAGTAGACTAGTCTTAATAGGACGATCACCTATGAGTATAGAGTTGGGTCGGCTCTTTGGGAATTTCTATGGAGGCTGTTATTCCCTTAAAGATACTCTTTGAAACCAAGAATGTCCAGGGCCAAAACGGACACAACCGAGAACCAAAGTTGATTTGGAAAGTCACTGTGTGAGGCTTGTTGACTTGGCTTACACTAACGGCTAACAGTTCAAGACCTAGTTCACTGATTAGCCAGTAAGTCGATAAAGCTTTCGCTATGGAAGGTTCAAGACCTACTTCACCTATCCTGATGCAGTTTCTTTTCTAAAGTACCTTTCATAATAGAGTCAGTCTCTTTGTGTGTCATTTCCTTGAATCTCCATTCATTGTGGGGGATTGTTGGAATTGAAGAATATAAAAGCGAATCTTTGAGCTGAATTATGGCAAGATCCATTGATCGAATCAATTGGATGATGGTTGGAGTGTGTTCTCCTTCCATTGGGGATGAACGTGGTATATTCACATGTTCAATTCCGACTTCGAATGAATGAGATATTCAAGTCTAAAGATTGCCTAATCCAAAGTCAAAAATGGGACTAAAGGTAGCTAAAAGTATTTAGTCCCACATTGGCCATGGGATGGAAGTTTGTGGTATATAAATAGAGAAAATTGAGAACAAAGGGCGTGTCCTTTGGGTACTTAGAGTTTTCGCGCGCGAAAAGGAGGTAACTATGCTCGTACATGCATGCATGCATGCGCGCGCGCGCCGCCGCTGGAGGCGGCCGGCCGGTGCCGGGCTCGGGCTCGGGCTCGGGCTCGGGTCAAGGTCTGGGTTCGGGTTCGCTACCCGGCCTGGTTCTTTTTGAATCGGGTCTCTCGAGTATGGGTTGCGAGCATACCCGCTCCGCTACTCGAACCAGACCCGCCCCGCTATCCGGATCCAGACTGCTCCAGTTGGACAGCCAACAGTCGCAACTGTTGGACAGCCAACAGGTGCGACTGTTGGGTCGAACCGTTGCAACGGTTCAGACCGAACCGTTGCAACCTTTCGTTGGGTTCAGACCCGTTGGCCCCTCCTGGAGCGCTATAAATAGCGCTCCAGTTTCTCATTCTAAACACACCAACAACAGCGAGAAATATATATATATATCTCTCTCTCTCTCTCAGAGTTCTGAAGCAAGTTCTGAACTAGCAGTGGAGTTCTGAAGCTACTTCCAGCGAGAAGTGGGAAATTCGTAACTCGGTTTCCGAAGCAACTTCCAAAGAAGATTCTGCAAAATTCGTTCTGAAAGAGGGCTCAGAAAATTCAACAGATTCTTTTATAGAATTGTTGTTTGAATCTGGAACTTCTGAAGAAGAATATTCTTCAACCTTCCTTCATCCTCTACAGTGGGTGCTCCTCCAAAATAAAGGCAAATATTCATCCGAAATTTGTCTTTGTCCCGCTGCTTCAACGATCCTGTGAAGGTACTGGTTGATTACGGTTCGACCGTACGGTGATTTGGTAGTGCTGTCCAAACACCATGAAGAAGTGTTGTATCTTGGGAGACCAGCGTCCAATAACCCGTTAGCACCAGTGCGGGGGACGTAATTGTCTTAAGGAGATTCGCTCTAAGCGTACCTCACTCCAAATACTGTATAAGTGAATTAAGTTCTTTATACAGGGGATATACTTTACAGTATATCGAGACTGATTTAGATTCAGTCTAATTGGTGTTTAACCAAGGAAGGAAATTGAAAGGTGGTTCTTAAATTAAGGAACGTTCTATTGAACGGAAAACCTCCCACCTGATATTTGCCGACCTGGCCAATTAGATTGTTGATATTTCAGTAATCTTGAATAGTTGTCAGATTGATTCCTGTTACGCAGAAACCAACAAAACAAACCTTAATGCAAGTCTTCTCGTCGATCTTCATCTTCAAGACGACTCAATCCAAAGAGCTTGACTCCATCTGATTATTTGATGCGACCTTGACGCGCGAGCTCTTGAATTTACATATGTTGACTCCAAAGCATGACTTTAAATTCTTTGTTGAAACTAAACACCTACTAAGATCTTGATCAATATCTGAAACTATATAAACGCAAGATCATTAGTAACTGTAACGCCCCGATTCCACGGATACGGGGACGTCACTGCAACGTATATACGTAAGTCCGAAGTACCTTCCCGTATATACGCTAAGCATCAGTACAGACAAGAATCAGAGTACGGAAGCAAATGGTGCATTATACATTCCAACACATATATACAATTACAGAATTATCACCAGTAGTGATCTAATATTACATGAATATCATATCACTAATATGCGCAAATGCGGGAATACAAGCAGATGTACAAGAGTAAAACAGCATAAAGGTACTCACGAGTTTAAAAAGGAAAACTCGAGAGACTCACAGGGGGCCTGGAAGGATGTGGCTCAGGACGGTCGGCTGGAGATCCACGCTACTACTGCGTTACTCTGAACACACGCCCCTAGCTCCAAGACCTGGACGTGAGAATCCAGGGGAGTCAAATAATACTCCCCAGGCGAGTGTAGAAGCAAAACCAAGTGGTGAAGCAGGGTGAGCACAATAATGCATATATCAAGAAGGAAATACTCAGGAGGCAGATAGGATAGAGCAGGTAAGAATAGACATGGCATGAGAATCATAAAACAGGAAATCCGAATAAAACCAATCCGAACTACCATAATACTCATAAAACATGAAATCCGATATAAAGTCGGGAAAAGCAAATACGGTAAGGCACATCACGGATTCATAGCTATTTAAGCTGCAGGCTTTGGTATGCGTCCCATTCCACATACCTCTACTTACAACTTAAAGAGCCGGTTATTATGACACTTTATTATTACTCGTCTAACCCATATATCTAGGTATGTGGCTCGGTGTACGGCCAACTCACATACATCCATATATAAGCAAGTCGAGGTTGTTATTGGAAGCCGATGGAGAACTGATAACACTTCTTATAGTAGTTTCCATTCACCTGGAAACAGTTTTGGAGGTCAAAAATCCCCCTATTCAGTAAACAGATTCACTACCGCCAGTATATATATATATATATATATACATATATATATACTTATATTACACCTACTATAAGCAAGGTATCATTCCGGCATCCATCACTTCCTCCCATACCCATACAAGTTGTCCTTTTTATAGCTTATTAGGTAATTATCAATTTACGGGGAAAATAGGAAATGGACATGATCAGGAATCAGGAGTACATAAACAATATATAGTCAGGTCACTGCATGTAAAGCAGGAAAACAAGTCACTGATCATGATACAGAATAACAAGTCAAATCCCCGTAAAGATGACAATCACAAGTCAAGTATATCATGCTGGGTATAAAGTGATAGCATGATAGGATGGTGATATTAGGCAAGCAACCAAACATGATAAAAGATAGATAATAATCGGGTGGCAAGGTTATGTCAAGAGATTGATAATAGTCTGGGTAAGTCAGGTCATAACCAGAGGGTCTTGCCAAATAGTAGCATGGCCGGTGGTCAGGTGATAACACACTAGATGGTCAGGTGATATACATGTGTTAAAAGGAAGCATGCAACTAACTAGTCTGAAGTAATGGTATGGCAAGTGGTAACATAAAAGCAATGACCCAAAGTCCAACAAGTCCAACGACCACGAAGGGTCGGCCACGCATAGCATAAAGCAATAAAAGATATAAAGCATGAAATACAATACATGAAGACTAGAGCGAGAATACTATCATAATCAATGGAATGAGAAGCAAGAGGGTAGCGAGTGAGAACACTCGCCTAAATCACCAAAACGCCGAAAAGATCCGGAATCCACATAATTCGGGATGCGCCACAACGTAGATCGGTTATGCGAAGCTTGAAGAGATCGTGGTCGGAAATGATCCACGGCGATACAATCGACGAAGGAGGAGACGATCCCAATCCAAGTAGTTGTGGTGGAGATGGAGAAGACCTTGGTGATGCTTTGGGAGTTGGTGGTTGAGGTTGAAATGGAGGAGGGAATTGTGAAGGTTTTCTCTTTTGTGAAGTGAAGAAGAGAAAAAGGAGTGAAGTGAAGTGGAAAAGGATAGGTATTTATAGGAATTTGGTTTTGTGAAGGAGATGCAATTAAATAAAAGGGAGGGACTTACTTGAAAAGAGGAGGGTGAGGTGTTCTCCTTGGCCAATAGGGGCTTGCCATGTGAGGGGGTGAGGTGGAGATGAAGATAGTGGAAGGTGGTGAGGTGGAGGGTGAGGAGAAGATATTTGGGAGATATTTGTGGTGGAGGAAAATGAAAGGAAAGAAAAAAGATATTTGGGGAAAAACTTGTGGTTGTGGAGGAAGGAAGGAATTAAGGGAAAAAGAAATAGGAAAAGGAAAAGAAATGTTAAAGAGAAGATATTCTCTTGATCTCCAAAGATGAAAATATCAGAAACACAGATTACCGGGATTGAGTCGTGGATGCGGAAATCTTTCGGGAAAATACCGGATACGTCCCGAAATCAAGTATCTCGGAACGACCCGAAATAAACATCAAAAATCCATAATATTATATTAAGAATAATAGTGAAATCCTTTTTAAGAAATACTTTACAGTTTTAAAGATAAAAATCCCGGAATCAGTTACCTACCGACTCCGAAAGAATTTTCATAAAATCATAAAATCCTCAGAAAAAGAATGTAGGTAGAAAATGTGATTCTAAGGATTAAAGTCTAAAGGACCATCTAGAAATTCCTAGCTGTGTGTGAATTAAAAATCCTGGAATCGGTTATCTACCGACTCCGGTGGAATATCCATAAATTCGTAAAATCTTTAGAAAAAGGATTTAGGTAGGAAATATTACTCTAAGAAGAATCGTCTAAAGACTCTTCGAGAAATTCCAAGTGGTTTGTGAATTAAAAATCCGGGAAGCGGTCAGCGACACTGGCCGACACCGGTTTTGAAGAAATTCATTTTAATTCCAGAAAAATCTAGAAAATCATAGAAAATATATAATATTGGAAAATGATATTTAAAACTAAAATCGGTCAATTCTAATTATCAGAATGTCTAAATCGAGTAATACTCTAGGATCGGGCCTTCGGTTCAGACTAGGGCTGACTCCGAATCCACGAATCCAAATCCAAGACAAAACAGTCATATAAGGAATTCATAATACAGAATAAATACAGGAAACAAATCGAAAAAATATGACTGAAAATCTGAATACACAACTAAGTACGTATTTCGGGAACGGGGTATTACAATCCACCCACCTTACAAAAATTGCGTCCTCGCAATTTCGATAAGGGGTAAATTGAATACGAAGGGAACAAAGGCTGGAATCTATACCAATTAAGATATGAAGCACTATAGGTAGGGCTCTCAAGTCAACTGAATAATAATCATACTCTGCATTTCCGGCTGATGATGTCGTGGCTGTGTAATAAATCTTTAGAATAATGCTGAATAATACTGATGATGTCGTGGCTGTGTAATAAAGAAAACCCCGAAAATCCTGAGCATAATAAAGAAGACCGATAATTAAGAATCCGACTGCTGTCCTCTGAAAGATAGCCAGATCAAGATCGATCTGGAGAATACCAAGCTTCATAGAATTGGCCGAAGAGATCACATAATAGCTTCATTCTGAACCAGCCACTACCTCTCTAGTCTAGTCATATCTTAAGATAGTATAAGGCTTCATAAAACCAAAACATAAAACCAAAACGGGGAAGGATAGGAGAGATCAGGAATCCAAGGAAAAGATAGTCAAGGAGGGATTTGAAATCAAAGGAAAGATAGTCAAGAAATAGATAACTCTGCACTTGCAGTTGGAATGTATAACCAAGACTCATGTATTCCAGTTGCAAATCTCTTTACCATTGATTTGCCCTCTGGACGTACTGAGGAAGTTAGAGCCTAAGCTCTGATACCAACCTGTAACGCCCCGATTCCACGGATACGGGGACGTCACTGCAACGTATATACGTAAGTCCGAAGTACCTTCCGTATATACGCTAAGCATCAGTACAGACAAGAATCAGAGTACGGAAGCAAATGGTGCATTATACATTCCAACACATATATACAATTACAGAATTATCACCAGTAGTGATCTAATATTACATGAATATCATATCACTAATATGCGCAAATGCGGGAATACAAGCAGATGTACAAGAGTAAAACAGCATAAAGGTACTCACGAGTTTAAAAAGGAAAAACTCGAGAGACTCACAGGGGGCCTGGAAGGATGTGGCTCAGGACGGTCGGCTGGAGATCCACGCTACTACTGCGTTACTCTGAACACACGCCCCTAGCTCCAAGACCTGGACGTGAGAATCCAGGGGAGTCAAATAATACTCCCAGGCGAGTGTAGAAGCAAAACCAAGTGGTGAAGCAGGGTGAGCACAATAATGCATATATCAAGGAGGAAATACTCAGGAGGCAGATAGGATAGAGCAGGTAAGAATAGACATGGCATGAGAATCATAAAACAGGAAATCCGAATAAAACCAATCCGAACTACCATAATACTCATAAAACATGAAATCCGATATAAAGTCCGGGAAAAGCAAATACGGTAAGGCACATCACGGATTCATAGCTATTTAAGCTGCAGGCTTTGGTATGCGTCCCATTCCACATACCTCTACTTACAACTTAAAGAGCCGGTTATTATGACACTTTATTATTACTCGTCTAACCCATATATCTAGGTATGTGGCTCGGTGTACGGCCAACTCACATACATCCATATATAAGCAAGTCGAGGTTGTTATTGGAAGCCGATGGAGAACTGATAACACTTCTTATAGTAGTTTCCATTCACCTGGAAACAGTTTTGGAGGTCAAAAATCCCCCTATTCAGTAAACAGATTCACTACCGCCAGTATATATATATATATATATATATATACATATATATATACTTATATTACACCTACTATAAGCAAGGTATCATTCCGGCATCCATCACTTCCTCCCATACCCATACAAGTTGTCCTTTTTATAGCTTATTAGGTAATTATCAATTTACGGGGAAAATAGGAAATGGACATGATCAGGAATCAGGAGTACATAAACAATATATAGTCAGGTCACTGCATGTAAAGCAGGAAAACAAGTCACTGATCATGATACAGAATAACAAGTCAAATCCCCGTAAAGATGACAATCACAAGTCAAGTATATCATGCTGGGTATAAAGTGATAGCATGATAGGATGGTGATATTAGGCAAGCAACCAAACATGATAAAAGATAGATAATAATCGGGTGGCAAGGTTATGTCAAGAGATTGATAATAGTCTGGGTAAGTCAGGTCATAACCAGAGGGTCTTGCCAAATAGTAGCATGGCCGGTGGTCAGGTGATAACACACTAGATGGTCAGGTGATATACATGTGTTAAAAGGAAGCATGCAACTAACTAGTCTGAAGTAATGGTATGGCAAGTGGTAACATAAAAGCAATGACCCAAAGTCCAACAAGTCCAACGACCACGAAGGGTCGGCCACGCATAGCATAAAGCAATAAAAGATATAAAGCATGAAATACAATACATGAAGACTAGAGCGAGAATACTATCATAATCAATGGAATGAGAAGCAAGAGGGTAGCGAGTGAGAACACTCGCCTAAATCACCAAAACGCCGAAAAGATCCGGAATCCACATAATTCGGGATGCGCCACAACGTAGATCGGTTATGCGAAGCTTGAAGAGATCGTGGTCGGAAATGATCCACGGCGATACAATCGACGAAGGAGGAGACGATCCCAATCCAAGTAGTTGTGGTGGAGATGGAGAAGACCTTGGTGATGCTTTGGGAGTTGGTGGTTGAGGTTGAAATGGAGGAGGGAATTGTGAAGGTTTTCTCTTTTGTGAAGTGAAGAAGAGAAAAAGGAGTGAAGTGGAAAAGGATAGGTATTTATAGGAATTTGGTTTTGTGAAGGAGATGCAATTAAATAAAAGGGAGGGACTTACTTGAAAAGAGGAGGGTGAGGTGTTCTCCTTGGCCAATAGGGGCTTGCCATGTGAGGGGGTGAGGTGGAGATGAAGATAGTGGAAGGTGGTGAGGTGGAGGGTGAGGAGAAGATATTTTGGGAGATATTTGTGGTGGAGGAAAATGAAAGGAAAGAAAAAGATATTTGGGGAAAAACTTGTGGTTGTGGAGGAAGGAAGGAATTAAGGGAAAAAGAAAATAGGAAAAGGAAAAGAAATGTTAAAGAGAAGATATTCTCTTGATCTCCAAAGATGAAAATATCAGAAACACAGATTCCCGGGATTGAGTCGTGGATGCGGAAATCTTTCGGGAAAATACCGGATACGTCCCGAAATCAAGTATCTCGGAACGACCCGAAATAAACATCAAAAATCCATAATATTATATTAAGAATAATAGTGAAATCCTTTTTAAGAAATACTTTACAGTTTTAAAGATAAAAATCCCGGAATCAGTTACCTACCGACTCCGAAAGAATTTTCATAAAATCATAAAATCCTCAGAAAAAGAATGTAGGTAGAAAATGTGATTCTAAGGATTAAAGTCTAAAGGACCATCTAGAAATTCCTAGCTGTGTGTGAATTAAAAATCCTGGAATCGGTTATCTACCGACTCCGGTGGAATATCCATAAATTCGTAAAATCTTTAGAAAAAGGATTTAGGTAGGAAATATTACTCTAAGAAGAATCGTCTAAAGACTCTTCGAGAAATTCCAAGTGGTTTGTGAATTAAAAATCCGGGAAGCGGTCAGCGACACTGGCCGACACCGGTTTTGAAGAAATTCATTTTAATTCCAGAAAAATCTAGAAAATCATAGAAAATATATAATATTGAAAAATGATATTTAAAACTAAAATCGGTCAATTCTAATTATCAGAATGTCTAAATCGAGTAATACTCTAGGATCGGGCCTTCGGTTCAGACTAGGGCTGACTCCGAATCCACGAATCCAAATCCAAGACAAAACAGTCATATAAGGAATTCATAATACAGAATAAATACAGGAAACAAATCGAAAAAATACGACCGAAAATCTGAATACACAACTAAGTACGTATTTCGGGAACGGGGTATTACAGTAACTTAACTTCATAAGTTAGTCATCATCAAAACTAAAGTGAAAGGTCTTTGGGCCAACAAACGGCACATGGGATTTTTGTTGTGATCTTATTAAAATTGTTCCCCATTGTAGCATGATCTTATTAAAATTGTTCCCCATTGTAGTATGGAAATAATCATGAGAAGTTTTTTTTTTTTATTACAGCATAACCAAAAATATTCCTAGACATAGTTCTTGGGTTACTACGACAATTTCACCTCACAAGTTAAAAATGAAACTCATGCTGCCACTAATTTAATTTAACAGCTGAAACCCTTAAAAAAAAAAGTAAACGATCTTAATTCTAGTTTGTGTTTGAAATTGGTACACTGTTATGTACATTTAGTACTCCATTCCTTCCATACCGGGGGCATCGCAGGAGCATCCTTCTCATCTTTGGGTCTGTTTGGTTATCGTAATTGGTCGTAATTCGTAAGTCGTAATTGGTAAAGTCTTTTACAGTTGTAAATGAATTACATGCATGTAAGTTTTACGGTGCTTGGTTGGTAATATAAAATTATAAGTGGGAAAGTGTATTGTATTTTACGATGTTTTGTTGTCATAATGTGTAAGTCGTAAGTGAAAAAGTTGACCACAAAATTAACTATTTGGTGCTTTAAAAAGTTTTAATATTGTAAATAAATATTAAAAATGCTAAATATTAAAAAAAATTAATATTAATATAAAAAAATAATACAAATTTGCATGACCATAAAATTAACTGTAACTGAGTTGCAAGTGGGTGGTAATTAGTTTGGGAAGCTCCACACAGCCTCGGTAGTTATCATCAAAGAAGAAACGCTGCAAAACAATCAATGAGAAAGATTAGAATATGATAACCAATGGTATGAAAATTACAGATCATATGGAACAGAATATGATCGCGTAATGTAACCATCAAGAATAAACTGATTGATATCTCAGACATCAACCAAAAAGAAAGATGCGGTCTAGCAATGGAGTTTTCCATGCCATCACCATCAAGCTGTTCTTAGCCTAGACAACAATGCTAACTACTCAAATTAGCGGTTCGTGAGTTGAGTAATGAGAGAATTTTGAGGTTGAAGAAGAATTAAGTTCATAGGGGTTGGATATACTTGCTGATTGCATCAGCATACTAATAAATTATTGTGGTAAGTTTTAATATTAAAAAATTAATTCTATATCTTAGAGTTTTTATTTGAAGGTAAAACTGTTCAAAAAATCTTAACTTATTTTTTCGAGCTATTTATCACTTTTTTGAGTTTAAATAACCGCACTCGTATGCTCAGAATTGTTTGTGATATCGAAGTTATGAAAGACTTGTAATGGTTTTTTCAGAGGCTTTTAGACTGTGAGCTAATAACTTGTGTCTTACTATATAATAGATTACTTTTGGAGTTTTTTTTTTTTTTTTCCTTTCTTCATCTTATGTTCTCTAAAAAAAATAAAAAAAAATGAAGATATAAAGATAAATAAATCATATCATAGCTCAAATTTGAGAGAATGTTTGCATGATTTGTATATACCTTCAATAAACTATAACACGTGCTTTTAAATAACTACTGCTAAATTAACTGCTCAGAAGTTAACTGTAACCAATATCCTCCTACACTGCTACATATACATTTTACTTAAATAATATTATACTTATAAAATAGAACCGAGGCTGAAAACCCTTCTACCACTAATATAAAATTTTATACTAATAGAATGGAACACGGAGGCTGAGAATACATTTACCTAATCCCCACTTATCTAATATTGTATGTGCAGTCACCAATGAGTTTTACTGAATAGACTTGTTAAAGTAATGAAGTGATTTGTTAAAGTAATGAAGTGATGAGTAAAATCCATCACATTCTTTTACTCTTTGCATGACTCCATTGACCATAAACTAAAAACATTTCCAGAACATTAATTAGTTTCCTCCATTAGTTCAAAAGCTTAATGTGACATAAAGCTTCTTTCTCATAACTTGAAACTCTGAATCTTCGCAATTTTAATTAACTTGGAACTCCGAATCTTCGCCATTGTCAATCTTTTCCTTCCTTTTCTTTTGTGTGCGCTGATCAATTTTATACACCTTGGAACCAACAAAATTTTAGAAAGTCATCATAATCGTAACCCACTACAAACATATGATCCTCAATCATTCACATTTCATGAAACACAAAAACTGCATTGTGTTATTTTGTGAAATAGGAATTAAGACAGCCAATATTTTCTTGTCTACCTTCACGATCAAATCGTTTGAAAACTAAATAGCATTGCAACTAGTTACAACCACCATTCGTTATCAAAGAGAGAAAAATCAAAGAAAATAAAATTAACACGCAAATAACAAAAAAAAATTTCCACCCTTTCATATGCCATTTTTATTTCAGCATCTTCCTACATCTTTCTGAGATGAAAGTGAAACACAAGCTTCTCAAAAATATATCTATTATTTTCAACATATAAAAAATATGAGGGGATGCTAGAAATTTGATAGCTGAACCGTTGCAAGCGACGAGGTGGTTCTTTATTTTTTATCCATTTTCTTCTTTTTTTCCCTCAAAGAAGAGCCCCAGAAATGTAACTTTCATTTAATTGTTAGATTCAAAAGATTGCCCCAAAGCACATAAGAACTAACCCAAGCATATATTCAATCAAATCCTCTTCCCCCTTAGGTTTTTTCGTAGTTCCCATCAGTATTTTGATATGACAAATTAATAAATTGAAGAGGGAAAGAACAAGAACAAATTTATGGACTCAGGCTCCACTTATAGACACACCTAGATTTCTCAATGCTGAGAAATAATTGAGAAACAAATCTATGTAGCAAACAAAAACGTCCACCGCATTAAACATCCGCCATTCAATTCAAAAACAGAAACAGGAGAGACCGGAGCCAGACATCAAATTACCACGCATGAACAAAAGAAGTTCGACACGGGAAAAAAAAGACCACCTACAGCTTGAGAACATAAACTGACCTTCACCTCCACACAAACACCCTCGAGGGTAAACTGCTACCATGGCTTAAAAGTTAAGCATCATGGAAAGAGCTAATAAAGTTCTAAACATGTCAAATGAAAATATGGGCACTAGATACCCGCTCATAATATCACAAAAGTGAAAATTTAACCTTCCAGTCATCAGTCATTTATTCTCAAAACATAGAAACACACTTGTACAGCTTCCAGGCTGGTCAAACACGCTACGAACACGCACCACCATTGTAATGGCTTCATCTACTGAACACTGGCCATGTAGGCGATCAAATCAACCACCCTCGTGCTGCAAAACAAAACAAGTAATCATCGGTCAGTAATCGATCGTTTTAAGGCAACAGAGAATGGGTGTGTCAACCAGCCACTAGATTGAAGATTGACAAGATAATTGTATTGCAGCAGGAGAAAAACATTACCTGTATCCCCACTCGTTATCGTACCAAGCCACAATCTTCACAAAGTTGTCGTTCAAAGCAATTCCAGCCTTGGCATCAAAGATACTTGACCTGTCAACGCACAGCGAATGTGAAAATGTTGAAACTAGAAGAACCTTGTTCAAGGAATTGATGCAATGCAATAATTGACAAATACAATACCTGCTGTCACCCACGAAGTCAGTAGAGACTAGGTCGTCCTCAGTGTAACCCAAAATTCCCTTGAGATTAGTTTCTGACTCTTCCCTGCAAGTTACCAAAATGATTAAAAACAAACTTAAAGACACCTGAAACTCAAAAAACACCACCAAGACAGTGTCCTACTTTTATATATGCAAATTGCCCTGTAATTCGTATTATCAGAAAGGCTATTCAAGTATGAATCAGATCCACGAGCAAACATGACAGTGTGATCATAAAAGAGAGTGAATACAAGTGATGTTTAATTAGTTGCCCATTTCCTTACTTGATGGCGGCCTTGATCTGATCATAGCTGGCTGGCTTCTCCAACCTGACAGTAAGATCAACAACAGACACATCCACAGTAGGCACACGGAACGCCATACCAGTCAGCTTTCCATTCAACTCAGGGAGCACTTTCCCAACAGCCTGTTTGATCAACAATAGTGTACGTTTATTTACTACAAGTGCTAAATTGATTCCTAGTAGAATTCTGGAAATTAATATATAACCACAAAATGAAGAAAATAGACAACAAATACGCATGGAAAATGTTCAATGAGTATTCTTCATACACAACAAGTTTGTTTATTTGTACAAAACAAAATAATAGTTACCAAATGAGAAGTTTTGCGTTTAAGGTTGGCAGGGGGGAAAGGTAGATAAATACTCAAGGTTTCTCTAGAAGTTCCCATTACTTCTAATTTAACAAGAAAAATTTCATACAACATTATGTTACCTTAGCGGCTCCAGTGCTGCTAGGAATGATGTTAAAGCTAGCAGCTCTTCCACCTCTCCAGTCCTTGGCAGAGGGGCCATCAACAGTCTTCTGAGTGGCTGAAACAAAGACAACAAACCAGGTTCAATTACAACATATGACACTGACACACCAAAAAAGCGTAACAGGAAGATTGTACTTGTAATTATTAGGTCATGAAATACCAGTGATTGAGTGCACTGTAGTCATCAGTCCCTCAATAATGCCAAATCTATCATTTATAACCTGCCATGGACAAGACAAAATACATTAACAGTTTTTTTTCCATGACGTGAGAAAACAAAGTAAAATATTGCCTCAGGAGGAAAACATTACCTTAGCAAGGGGAGCCAAGCAATTGGTGGTGCAGCTAGCATTAGACACAATATCAATGTCAGACTTGTATGACTTCTCATTCACACCAACAACGAACATGGGGGCATCCTTGCTTGGTGCAGATATGATAACCTTCTTGGCACCACCCTGCAGGCAATTTTGAGGAGACAATCAGAAACTTCCCTTTTGTTATTAAAATAGGAGAAATGGATGAAAATGAATTTCCTAGAAATCTCAAACTAGTAATCAGGCTGAAAGAATCCAAATTATTTTAAATAGCCGACGAGATAAGCAAGCACACTCATATAATGAACTCCAATTCCTTATTATATCTGTTGTTCCCTATTGGTTGCCAATTTAAATTAGTTCAAAATAAAGAAGATAAACCAACTGTTAAATCAAAACAAGTTTCAACTCTAACAAAGCGGACAAGGATACCATTTTATAATGCTTTAACATATACAATAAATTCAATTACAAATCAGTTCAACTTTAAGCCTCTGGTACATGCATTCAGTACAGATTTTTTTTTATACAACTGAGATAATTAAAAATAAAGAGCTTGTGGAAATTGTCACCAGGGTAGTTATAAATGATGTGGTCGGTGCCTATACAAGTTAGATTATCAAAAAAAATGGTGATCCAAGGTCTATTTTACTAATTTAATAAGCTTGAGAGAGATGATGAATCTTGAATATTATTAAAAACCCATTCAAGGATATTCATAGAAAAAGAATTAAACCAGGCCAAAAGTACCAAATAATTGGTCCTTGGATGATGGCTGCAGGGTGGTGACAGCTCAATATTTTAGATTTTATTATATTTTTAGAGGAAAGTAGTAGTAACATAACTATATCAAGAGCAATACCAAAACCATTAACAAAGGAGTTAAAAAATTTAATAGTAGAGATAGTACTAAGAGCAATATCATAGTCATCAAATGGCATACCAAAATAGCAGAAACTAATGAATAGACAAACATGAAACAACATTCTCAACAGAGAGGTGTAGTAAAATGAAACATAAGATCTCTTTAAGAGGATATCCATATCCAAAGGACAAGCTATTATAATACTGAACAAATCAAATTTCAGGGCTTAGATCCCATATAAATGTAAGCTAAACTAAAACTTCAAATTTTAGAACATGCATATTATATATGGATCCTGCCTCTTTTGGTGTACAAATACATTTAACTTATAGCCCACTCCCGACAATACAGCATGCATATTAATGACTGAAGATTTTTTCACGAGATAAGCACAAAATAACAGCCAATTGAATAGCAAATTAAAAAATTAACCTTGAGGTGAGCAGCAGCCTTATCCTTGTCAGTGAAGACACCGGTAGACTCCACAACGTACTCAGCACCAGTCTCGCCCCATGGGATCTCCTCAGGGTTCCTTAACAAAATCAAACATTTCAATTAGATTTTATTACCCCACAGCAAATCAGAATCATAAACTGAGTTTCATGTGGTGGTTATACCTAATCCCGAAAACAGTAACTGCCTTCTCGCCAAAGAGAAGGGTCTTAGAATCCTTCACCTTGATCTCGTGATGCTTCCATGCACCGTGGACGGTGTCATACTTAAACATATACGTCTGGAACGATCAACAATAAAAGGTTTTAGTCCCCTTGAAATTTGTTCTGTTTTAAGAGATTAATTCAAATCTCGTAACAAGTTTCAAATTCAAAGTAATTTTTTCATACAAGAATTTGAGATCAAAACACCTATCAAAATTCAAAGGTGAGCAAAATTTAATTATACTAAATTACACCTACTTAACATTAAGCAGTGAAGTCTATATCCATTAGTAACATCAGATCATATAAGGTGAAGAAATACAAATCTTAAGAAACATGTGAGGTGAAGAAATACAAATCCTAAAATTAAATTATACAAGAAATCATGCTTTCTCGCATAAAAAATTTGATTAAATCCATCCCAGTGAACAATACCAGATTAGCAAACTTACAAATACTTCTAGTGAAATATCAAATGATAAGGCTTCAAAGATCACTGTCCGATCTATGAAATTCAATCACAGACAAAGTAAATACTTCATCTACTGCTATAATTTATTTAAAAAAAAAAACAACTACTTAAGAGAATCCAAGCACGAGTACTGTAAATACTTAATCAACTATATATATTTTTTTAAAAAACTTTATGCTAAACTAAGCACAAGTACAGTAAATAGTTCATCTACTACTATAATTAAAAAAAAAAAAAAAACTTGCGCGAGTCCAAACATGAGTGCACTAAATACTTCATCCACTACTATAATAATAATAAAAAGATTTATGCTAATCTAAGTAGGAGTAGAATAAATATTTGATCTGCTACTAAAATATAAGGGGAAAAAAAACTAAAAAGATTGCAGTTGCTCAACAGGACCACTACAGATCTGAGATTATCTCACCATGTAATCAGTGGTGATGAAGGGATCGTTAACAGCAACCAACTCCACATCGTCGCGCTGGAGAGCAACTCTCGCAACAAGACGCCCGATCCTTCCGAACCCTAAGTAATCAAAACAAAACACATCAAGATGAACAAGATTAAAAAAAAAAAAAAAAAAAACGTATCAAATCCTTAAGAAATGATAGATCCAGCAACTCACCGTTGATTCCGATCTTGATCTTAGCTACAAAAAATTCAAAAAAATTGGAAAAAAAAACGTTAGAACAGAGAAAAGACGAGATCGCTATGAAAGGAGCAGAGAAAATTAAGATTTAGAAAGAAACTAACCCATGGCGATCACAAGCTAGGACAATAGAGAGATCGAGAAAGGTGAAGACTCTGGACGGAGTGACAGCGGAAAGGCGAGGATGGAATAAAATGGAGGGTTTTAAGGTACTAATATATATAGGTGAGAGGTCCTGGTCGATCTAGGGTTCCTAATTTTCATTTTACACCCTCCTTTGTCGTCTAATTAAACCTAAGACCTATTAGCATTATTGGGTACTTTACAGCCACCCCTGTCATCTACTTTTTGTATTTTACAATTCACCAACCAACCGGGGCCAAGCAACAACAACTTGACTTTTACATTGGAAAATTGAATGTTTGATTGATTATTGTGTAATATGCAGAGTTTTCTGAAGAATCATCTTCAATTTTTATATATTTTTAATTGATTAAGTACAGTAATTGATGGTTTTATTATGTTACTATCTAGGTTTTTCTTGGCAACAAGTCACTTATTAATATGTTAATTAACTGTGGATGCATCTTTACTAAAAAGTTAGCATATATTTCTACAAAATATTAATTAGTTGCTGATAATTTGGTAAATTGTAGTATTAATAATTATTAGTTGCTAAAAACTGTTCATGTATCTTTCTTGATCACAAAAAACTGATTAAAACGTTGATTAGATTCATGTCTATAATCTAAAACTTTCACAATTCACATCCGTTGTTGTACTCTTTACTCGAGTTTCACGGTGACTTATCATTTAGTAATGAGAATTTTTTTAAATATTTAATTGATTACAATATCCAACAATTATAGGAAGATATCACAATCTGCTCATTTTACTTGGCTACAAGCTTCTTAATATTATGTATTTGAGATTTTCTGTATAAGTCATAATAATATGCATTCCCCTTCTGTCTATTTCTAGTTTTTTAATAATTTGGGAAAGCACAAGCTATTTTGATATATCTTTTGGTTAAAGTAATATATTGATTGAGCTTTTTTTCTACAACTTCGTATATTTTTTTTAACTTAAAGTAATATATCAAAATTTGATTGTTTTCATTCCAATGATCAAGTACAATGAGTATGCTTAGGAAAATCATACAATATCATTCGTTATAAAACAAATCTGTTACAGATCGGATATAGTTTAAATTCTAATGTGCTTGAAAGAAATTTTATTTTATAAAATTTTTCAAATGAAAAGGATATTATTTTGCAAAAATACAATTTCGCGCCTTTCTTCCGTACTGGACCTATGTGAAATTTAGTAAAAGACTCGACTTTTTTGAAAGATTGCCTTGGCCTTTTTCAGACCTCTCCCATCAGGTGAACGCCGGCGGCTGGTCTAAAAGTGGATTTAGTTTCAATGTTCCCCATGACACCATGAAATTAAACTGTTCCTCCTACGTGGCCTTCTTGCACTCACATTTTAGACTTTTCACCGTTCAGATGAACCAGTTACAGTATTCCGACGGTGCAATGGACGAGATGCGGTGGGGGTTCGGTGAGGCGAGGGAGCGGGTGTCACCTCGCTATTAGCGTGACCATGACGCGAGCGTACGTGAACGGTCACGCGAAGGCCATAGAAAAGTTGTCGACGGTAAGAGAGTACCCTCGGATTTGTACATAATACGAGCGTTGCCACTGAGTCCGGATTTCAAAAACCGAATCTTCCGGTTCTGGACGCTTCTGCGAGCCGGTGGGCTTTGGGCCAGCGTCGCCTGCGGATTGAGACCTATCGCCCAAGGCTTTTTCGGGGTGGCGGAGTCTCGAACGTTTTCTAGAATGAGAACCACGAAATCGGGCCCCAAGTTGTTGAAAAAGGCTTCACCTTTGGATGTGTTTTTTTCAACATAAAAAATTAAGTTGTAAAAAAATGTACTTATATTTTAATTAAGATTCACACTAAATTTTGTGATCATATAAATCTTACTTACAGTTTACTTGCAGTTCAAATAACTGTTTTTGTGATCATGTAAATTTGTATCGCTGACAATTAATTGTAATTAAATTAATATTTTTATTATTAGATTAATTTTTTAAATTATGAGAAATTTTTTTAATTATTAGTAAATATAATTATTAGACTAAAATTTTCATTAATAATTCAATAATTTTTAATATTAAACTTTTGTATTATTGTATTATTTTTTTTATTACTAAATTAATATAATGTATTCTACTTAATTTTAATTCTTACTTTATTTATAGATTAGTAATATTTAATATAAATTTAATGAGTTTTGATTATTAGATATTTTGTCAATTTTTAATTTAATATATTAAAAATTTACATTATTTAATATATTATATTCTAATAAATTTAAATTTATTTTAATTATTTAATAACTTTATTTATTTTATTAGTTAATATTTAATTATTTAGTATATAATATTTAATATTATTTTAATTATTTTAATATTTAAAAATTAATATTTTAAATTATATTTATTATTTTTACTTTAATTTTATTTAAATTTTTAAATCACCAAACATTTAATTTTGTTGTCAACTTTTTCACTTAAGAATTACACATAGGACAACCAAACACTGTAAAATACAATACACTTTCTCATTTACAATTTACATTATCAATCAAACACCGCAAAACTTACAATATAATATATCTCACATTACTAACTGTAAAAGAGTTTGCGACTAACGACTGACGGCAACCAAAACAGGCCCGTATCGCATTTGCATGACATGACATGTGATCTACAAATCTTTATACTTTTTATTCAAATTATTATTATTATGCATTTCATTCACTTAAAAAGAAAAAAGAAAAGCAAAAACTAAGTCCATGCAAGAAACATGGGTTTTCTCTTGACCAAAAAAGAGCCGTTTGTTACTTTGTTAGTGGTAACACCGGTCTTATTTAGTTGGAAGAGCCTGGAGTCTGAGTTTCAGTTATTTTTCAAAATATTAGAAGACGCAATTGTCCATAAATCAACTTTCCACCAGAGTTCTTACGGGGAGGAACTGCTGACTCTCAATTTCCCCAAAAGTTAAGGGCTAAATTGAATAAATACTTTTTTAAATCCCAAACTTTACCGGCTACTCTCAAATAATAATTAGACTAGTTTTGCTAACTATCACCAACTCTACTTGCAAATTAAAGCCATAGAGATGAAAATGAAATGACTCTGAATAGTTCTTTTTTACTTTTACTTGGGGCGCAACGCAACCACGAGTCCTTTATGAAAATCTCTACTCTATTAATATCAAATTATAGTCGGACTTAATTTTTATAATAAGATAGAAGTCATGTTTTTTATGGTTAAAACATTTGACAAGGTCAATGAGTTCTATGTGAGAAAATAGGTGGAGGGAAAAAATGAAAGTTGGGGGGTCATTTATTTTCGAAGAAATTCGCGCAGGGA
>JAVJIF010021008.1:0-78450 GCA_038442645.1 Agave tequilana
GTTATCTTTTTATGCCTTAGTCTATTTTTGAGTTTAGATTTTTCTTTTATTATAAACTTAGTCCACATCGGTTGTGATGGGAAAGTTCACTTTGTAAGAGCCTATATAAAGAGGCTCAACTCAATGAATAAGCAGACAATGATTAAATAAAACTTTTCAGTTAAAATTTCAGAGCTCTTGGGTTCTTGAGATTGGATGTGAAGCCCGTGGTGCAAGGGGTGCGAAGCCCGCGTAAGGGTGCGAAGCCCAAAGTTATCTGATTCTTTTTCCAACCTTAATCTCTCTTTTCATTTTATTTCTTGTAAACCCTAGTTTTCCTTTTTATTTGTATTCGAAGGTGATTGCGATCCTGTTTTACATCAATTTGGTATCAGAGCTTTGTCTCAATCCCCTTCGAATTTCTTCTCTTCCCCAAATCCTAAATCTAGATCTGGATCTCTAGATCTAGATCTACTTTACAAAAAAAATCGATTATTGTTAGATCTAGATCTAAATCTATAGATCTATTTAGATCTACTTTGCCAAAAAGAAAAAAAGAAAAGAAAGAAAGAAAAAAAAAACAGAAAAAAAAAACACAGAAAAACAGAAAAAAAAACAGAAAAAAACAGAAAAGAGGGAAGAAACAGGAGAAAAAAAAGAGAGATTTTTTAAAAAGTTACTGTTCACCGTGAACAGTAATTACTGTTCACTGTGAACAGTAATTACTGTTCATCGTTACTGTTCACAGTGAACAGTACCGCCATCTCCCACCCCAACCAGTCGGAATCTGTTTCTCGCCCGTTCGGAGTCCGTTTTGAGCTCTGTTCGAAGCGTTGGGTTCGTGACTGAGCCCCGAAGCCATTACAAAGATTTCATAGCACTTGAGCAACAGATCTGACCTCCACTAGCTCGTATTGGCACCAGTACTGTCTCAGCAGCAGAGAATCAGTGTTCTGACACATCTTCAGCCCAATTGAGTCCAATTCAAGCTACCGATTTATTGGGTAACATCTGATCTTTATGCATTGAGTTTTATTCATGGGATTTTACTTTTGTGGTAAATACATTTATACTGATGGGGATGAAAAGGAGGTTGAAAGTGACATGTATGCAGCTCTCCCGTATTTTCGGGGTTTTTATGATCAAGATGGGTATGAAAAGGGGGAAAACCATCTTGAGCATTTCTTCAGGTATTTCTCCTTGACACCTGCGCAGAAGTGTCATTATGCCCAAATGAAGTTAGCTGGAGAAGCTTATTGGTGGTGGGAACACAATCATATCAAACTGTCGAGATTGGCTTATCTACAAGATTCTTCTTCATGCCCGGTATGCTCCACATCTCGAGGGGCCACAATTCAGTGATTTGGTTGCTGAATGTAAGGAGATTCTCGCTGGCATGATTAAGAAGCTAGAAAGTAAGCCGATACAGGCTGTTGAAAATCCAGAATCAGAGCTAGAAATTGATGACAATCTAGAGCCAAAGTCGGAAGTTATGATACGCCAGAGCCAAGACCAGAAGTTATTGCTGAGTCGGTGTCACAGAAAGAAGAGGTTTCCTCACAGCCTATGAAAGTTGAAGGTCTCCCTATTGAGACCCTTGTAGATCTTCCAGCGGAGCCTACTTTGAAGTTAGTACCACCATTGGCAGCTATGAGTGTATCATTTTTTTTAAGATCGCCTGATGTGTACGACCAATTGCAGATATGTCTACAGGAGCCAGGCTCACAAATGATCAGGGCACTTATGGTGCAAGTGCAATCTGTTCAGTTTTCATCATGGATGACGTGCCTCAGTTTGCTATTGGTGTCTTGATCAAGCTGTCATCTTTTATCGATCCGACAAGGAGACCGGTTCCACCTCCACCACCTTGGTCTCGATGTGATGCATTAGTGCCACTGTCACGGCCACCACCATGGCCCGATTGAGATGCTTCATGAGAGGTGTCCTCACTCGATTGGGTCGACTCTCCCACCCCGGGGGAAATGATGGGGACATCACACCAGCAATAGTTATCTTTTTATGCCTTAGTCTATTTTTGAGTTAGATTTTTCTTTTATTATAAACTTAGTCCCACATCGTTGTGATGGAAAGTTCACTTTGTAAGAGCCTATATAAGAGGCTCAACTCAATGAATAAGCAGACAATGATTAAATAAAACTTTTCAGTTAAAATTTCAGAGCTCTGGGTTCTTGAGATTGGGTGTGAAGCCCGTGGTGCAAGGGGTGCGAAGCCCGCGTAAGGGGTGCGAAGCCCAAAGTTATCTGGTTCTTTTTCCAACCTTAATCTCTCTTTTCATTTTATTTCTTGTAAACCCTAGTTTTCCTTTTTATTTGTATTCGAAGGTGATTGCGATCCTGTTTTACATCAATAGTTGTTCTATTTGTGTGGTTGTGAGATTTGGAGAAATGGCCGGAGAAACATCCAGTGGGAGTGATTTTTTTGTAGTAAAAAACTTCATAATGTTCATCACATGAAGATAGATGTGGTGAAATTTAATGGCACGAACAATATTAGATTGTTCATCACATGAGAATTTAGAGGATATTCTTGAGCTTCAAAAGAGAACTGCAGAAGTAGATGAGAAAGTTTGAAAGAAGATGAACAGGGCGTGTGGCATCATTAGGTCTTACTTAACACAGATTTAAAGTATGATGTGATGAATGAGATTTCTTCAAAGTCGATTTGAGAGATTCTAGCGAGCAAGTACTTGACGAAGAGTGTCGAGAACCGCTTGCATTGAAGAGGAGACTTTACCTTTTCCAGTTGAAGGGTGAAATCTCCATTAGTGATCATATCAACAACTACACGAAGTTTCTCGCGGATTTGACAAATTTGGATGTGGTAATCGAGGATGAAGACAGCGTTGATATGTTGAGGTCTCTCCCTGATGAGGGATATGAGACCTTTGTGTTTACCTCGATCAATGGGAGGACATCCCTTAACTACAGTGAGGTGACTATAGCTCTTGTGAACCTTGAATTGCGGAGGAAGGACAAAGAGTGTTCTACCAGTGACACATCGGCAGAGGTATTGACCGCGAGAGGAAGTAGTCCAAACTGAAGAAGATAAAATCAGCAGAAATCCAATTGGAAGCCCAAGTTGGTAATCGCAGATTGAAAAAGGATTTAGTGTGCCTTCTGTAAAGAGAAAAAACACTGAAAAAGTGATTGTTCAAAGCTCAATAAGTCAAAGAGTCACAATTAGAGGCCAATATCGTGAAGTCGAATGGTAATGATTCTGACTCTTCTTTCTATTCACTTTCTATTACACCAAGTTGTCGTTCAGATGTGTCTGAGTGGATATTGGATACGAGCTCTACTTAGCACATTTGTCCCAAAGGAAGTGTTTACTAGCTTTGAGGAGCTATATGGCGGTTTGATGTTCATGGGAGACGATCATACATGCCGGTTGTTAGTAGAGGTACAGTTCGTATCAGGATGTATGATAGGACATTGAGAGAGTTGAAGGAGGTGAGCTATATTCTTAATATAACAAAGAATATAAAATCTCAGTTGGAGCTTAGAAGCGGAGGGCCTCAGAAGGACTCTTGGAGAATGCGTTCTCAAGATGTCTAGCGGCTCGTTGGTTGTTCAGAAAAGCATTAGACGCAACAATTTGTACTACTTGATGGGTAGTACAGTTACTGGATTGGCGTCTTAAGGACAGTTGGATGGCTATTCTACCAGATCATGGCACAGTGGGCTCGGACAAGTTGGCTTGAAGTCAGATCAAGCATTAGGAGGTGCATCGACATGCCGTTTGGAAGCACATGATAGTAGTATTCTGGATAAAAAGAAGGTGAAATTCGGCACCGATACTCATCATTTGCATGGTCTTCTTGAGTTGGTTCACGTAGATGTTTAGGGTCCTACCAAGACTGCATCACTTGGAGATCGTCAGTACTGTCTCAATTGTAGATGATTATTCTAGGCATTGTTAGGCATACCCGATGAGACAAAGAGTTGAAATCCTAGAGTTGGTGAAGTGGAAGAATCTGATGGAAAATCAGACAGGTAGGAAGATCAAGATGCTCCGGTATGATCATTTTGAGGAGTATAAGGATCTTTCCTGCAATTTGACCAGAACAATTGTATTGAACCCACTTCACAAATGAAAAAGATGGTGTAGCTAAAGAGGTGAACCTGGCCTTGCTGGAGAAGGTTCGGTATTTGTTGTCTAATGCATCGTTGGACAAATCGTTTTGGGCCGAGGCGATTGTGCATGCTAGTCATTTCTTAAATAGGCTACCGACGACTGCAATAGGAGGTAAGACTCTGTTGGAGATTTGGTCAAGTGGAGCTGCTCGTGATCATGGTTCGCTTAGAGTATTTGGTTTGTCCGGCCTATGTTGATGTCAAGAAAGACATGTTAGACTCTAAATGAACAAATTGGTGCTTTTGGATACAAAGATGACTTGAAAGGCTACAAGTTATGGGATCCGAAAAAACAGAGGGTTTATCTCGAGCAGACATGTCACATTAGATGAGGCTTCAGTTATGAAGCCTACCGTCTCCCGGCAGGTGGAGATGAGAAAGATTAAAGTAGTATCGCAACAGGTGGAGGTTGATGCTACTCCACATTATCCAGTTGGTTCAGTATTGTCTAGGATTCTATCAGTCGTGACACCGGGTGGAGATCGACTAGCCGATATGATACTGAGCATGTCAAAAAGATGGCTCAGCTAGAGGAACCAAAAGGAATCCGCGAAGGTGGGTTGTAAAGAAGCATGTATCTCATATTGATGAGATTCATATGGCTCGGTCAGTTGGGTTCGTTGCTACAAAGAAGAGAGTGGTTGAGCTCGGTGGAGCTCATTTGAATGAACTACGAGAGACTTGATCCCTGGGCAAAGGATACGTAGGCAGCCGTGATGGCACAGCCGTTTGATAATCCAGCCCGTATGAAGCTATTTGGTATATTTGGGTTCCTCGAGAATTGGCAGCGGAAGCTGATTTGAACTTTCACGTAAAGGTGAAGAGTTAGACATCAAGTAGAGATGAAGTGTTGTGATCTCGATGAACATTTGATCTTTTAGTGAGAAGATAGTTGAGCTTGCATAAGGGGGCGTGCATCCAATTTGTTGAGCCGAAGTTGGCTATGTGGTGTGCTCTACTCAGATTTGGTTGGACCGTCTTGAAGATATTTGGACTAGAGTGTCAGTCAGTTGGAGAGTCAGTGTTGGCTCATGTTGAGTTTTTTTTAGGTCATTTGGGATGGTGTTCCATTCAGTTGCTGAGTTGTAAAACACGTTCGTTGGTCGGCTCATATGATGTTGATTCTCTTCAATGGAGTGTGGGAAGGCATATATGGTGCATTCTGTTTGGATGGCTGAGTTGAATTTATAATCTTTACAATTGATATTGGAGTTTGGAGAGAGTTGCCTGAGGGGACGACAAACTCAATTTGGATGATTCAATCATTTGGATATGTTGAGACCTTTGTGAGTTTGGAGAGAGTTGCTATTGGCGACGACAAACTCAATTATGAATTGAATCAATCATTTGGATCCGATGTGATCGTTTGAAATCAATTGTAAAGTGTGTGCTGGCGATTCATTTAGAACCGGTTGGTCCGTTCGGCCATGTCGAGATCGTGTGTCGATTTCACCGAGAGTGATCGTGTGTCGATTTCGTCCCGAGCGCTCAAGCGAGATCATGTATCGATTTCACCGAAATCGTGTGTCAATTTCGTCAGGTGTTCATTGGAGTTCGCTCATATTTGAAAAATCTTCACCGAGATGAAGAATGTAGACAGAGGGCAAAAATAGGAAAATATAGTTTTTTTAAACTCAATGACAGGACTTCAGTCGACTGACATGCACAAGGCTTGGATCAGTCGACGCTTCGGTCGACCGATGTTGCACGAGGAAGAGGAACCCAGTTGGGTCAGTCGACCGATTAAACAAGGTCGACCGACATTTCTAGTAAGTGTTGCAACGACAGAGGGCATTGAGCGGCGACCGCGCCCACTTGGAATGGTCGACCAGCTGATCAACCAACAGTCAGGTCAGAACTATTTTTGGACCGACCTGAAATTGTTTTGAATGGTTTCTTCTTCTCCCTATAAATAGAGAATGTGAACCCATTTTAGGGTAATGGTTGATTTCTGGTGAGAGTTCTTGAGAGAACTAATTGTAATCCTCTTGTATCTTATGTAAATCAACATTAGATCTCTCTTCTGCGGCTCTGCCGAGGATGTAGGTATCTTATCGAACCTCGTAAATCTTGGTCTCCCTCTCTTTGTATGTGTGTTTGTGATCTAGGATTTGTGTTCTTGGTTTGCTCCAGCCCCAACAGGATATTAATACTGAAAATCATTGGCCAATAATAATACTGATTCTGAGATTTAAACCATGGTAGAAGAGCACTAATACAATCTTCCCATCAACAAGAATCATTTCTCCTCCTTTCTTTCTCTTCTTCTTTTCTAGTTCATTTTTTCTTTTCTTTTTTTCCCCTTCAGTTTTTCCCCTTTTCTTTCTACTTCAATTTTTTCTTCCTTTTTATTCATTTTCCTGCCTTTCTCATTCTATTTTTCTCTAAATCAATTCTTTTTCTCCTTCTTCCACTTTCCTTTTGTTAAATTGAAAAATCGACAAAAATCTTCTAACCATAATAGTTATTTCAAATTATCTTCATGTACATAATTATATAAAGTAGAGATACAATGTTTAAGAAAATAGATGCTTGCTTTTAAATAATGTGAAGTGGTCAAAATCAGAAAATATGTATTTTAAAAGGAAACTTTAGACTTAGCAAAATAACATGTAAACAGCTTACCTCAAAAAGAATGAGACCAAAGAGAATGAGTCAACCTTTTGTCAAATATTTCATTTTTGTATACTTCAGGTGCCATATACAAACCTGCCATGAAGAATCAATTTTCATACTATCAAATGGAAGGATATTAAATTAATCAATGACACTAATCATGTTATAAAAACAGAACCACTTTAAAGTTAACTCTAGACTGAACAAAGATAATTATTGAAGCAGATTTATCATTTGATATTAAGGTGGTCTAGTTGAGCAAATTTAATCAGTTGAGAGCCAGCCATAAATTTCTTCATCTCCCGGTTCCTTCTTTAAGTTAGTGTTCTATACTAAATCTCATTTCAATGAACAAATCAAATGATGAGCTTGTACGCTGAAATATGTCAAGGAGAAAAAGTGTGAATGTGATTGTATATGCATACATGTGTATATGTATAGGGGAAGGTTTTATTATTCCTGGGGGAGTAAACAAGAAGCTTATACCACCTCCTAAAATGACATGGTGGACAACCTCTACTCATTCTCACCATTCATCTGATCTACAGCAAAACATTTATTTTGGCTAGTAAGTTGTGTTTTTCAACATTTCCTGTCCATTCATCGAACATACAGATAGAAAGGTATGTATTTGAACATTTCCAGTCCATTCACTGACCACTTGTTCTCCCCCAAAATACATAAACACAAGCGCGCAGACATGCATGCATGAATGTAAGTATTTATGTTTCATGATCTTGCTGCCCTAAAATGATTGTGATTAGAAGCTCATGTGATTTGGACACTTATTAACCTACGATGAAGTCATCCATATTGTTCTACTATTGAATACGCAAGGCAAGTAAGTGGTCAGCAAACTGCAGAATTGTCATGCACAAATATTTCATCCGGAAGATTATGATTGGATGATGAGGATCACCTATTTGTGATGGTCTTCGTGCATTTTGAACCGCAATATAGAAAAATTCCTATCATGTCAAGTAATATCCCCATATATTGGATATGTGTTTTACACAATGTGTGTGTGATTAACATTTTGTTTCACACAATAGTTAATATCATAATCATTAGATCCCATCATGTCCAAGATAAATTTTAGAGAACCATATTAAATTTATCTACTAATACATAAAACTGTTTTTTTTATATCCATTAAATGATAAAGAATTTTAGCTTTCAGACATTTGAGAAAGCTGCTTACATAAAAAGATAAAATTCTTATAAAAAGAAAAATGAGATTCGGTAGATTCATAATTCCCTGCTAGATGAAACAATTGATGATAAGAAAAAGAAAATTAGATGTAAATTTTACAAAGGAAAATATGAATATATGATAACTGCATTAATGATTTCCGAGTTACATTCATTTTTTCAATCAACCTGCAATATCTTTAATTAAAATATTGTATTTTTATTTTCCTAAAGTATTTATTTTGTTTACTGATTATTTTATTATTAATTATTATCTTGATCTATAGTACAAATTATTTAAGATAGAAAATGGTAATTTGGCTTTATATATTATCACCATTATTTCCTATCAATATTTTAATTATTTATTATATTATTTCTATTATTATTCTTATTATTAATTGTTATTATCAGTAGTAGTTATTATTACTATTATTTCATTACTATTATTATTTATTATTATTAATTGTGTTAATATTATTATTGTTATTGATATTAATATTGCATTATTATTAGTAATTATGCTAATCATGTTGTTAATATTATTGTTATTATCATTGTAATTTATTATTTTTTAGTAAGAGTTATTGTAATTATTATTGGTACTATTATTGTATTTATTATTATCATTATTATTGATTTTATTATTATTTTTTGTTATTGTTCTTGTTATTTTATTACCTTGTATTATTATTATTATTTTTATTACTATCTTTATTATTCCCTTGATCCTAAACCATATTCACCCAATCCCTTTACCCATTACCCACATCCAAACCCGTTTCCATTACCCAATACTCTTTATACCAAAACCCACCATCCCAATACCCAATAACCATATATCTCTTCCTAACCCTATATATCATCTCATAATTCTAAACCCTAAACCTAATTTAATTCCTAATCTACTTCCTTCCCCCTCCTCTTCACAGCCGTCTCCCACAAACACCACCAAACCCGAGCTCCGTCGGCCTCCTCCCCAATTGGCAGCCCTCGTGCGCGCATCCAAACCCCCCACTACCTTGCCAGAATGCCGCCTCCATGTAATCCTCCGCAGCCCACGTCCCACGACAACACACCAGTGGCCTTCCCTTCCCAGCCCGAAGCCAGGCCGCCCAAGCTCGGATCTCCCACAACCTAGTCACCTCCTAGCTACGACAGACCCCCTTCATGTCACATCATCCCCCGCGGCAGCGCCCTCTTGCAGCCCACCTCGATAACTCCCCCATACAGCGACTTTCCCTTACTTGATCTCTCACAGGCTGCTACTCCCCCTCCCAGTTCCGCACTTCCGTCTCCTTTTGGCATCAACAACACCCTCGGGCCTCCACCGAGATCCCAGCGCCCCTCCCTGCCTCCTTGGCCGACAACGCACAGCCAAAGATGGCTTGCCCAGCCCTTCCTCACCTTTTCCTCCCATCCCCCCCAGCGTGAGCAGCCCCACACCAGGCCAGTCAACTC
The DNA here is from genome assembly GCA_038442645.1 of Agave tequilana. Taxonomy (NCBI): domain Eukaryota; kingdom Viridiplantae; phylum Streptophyta; class Magnoliopsida; order Asparagales; family Asparagaceae; genus Agave; species Agave tequilana. The sequence continues at coordinate 9,402 of JAVJIF010021008.1, forward strand.
TCTAGCGATCCGCAGCAAGATCTTCCCATGCCGCAGCCCATGGCGGCAGTCCCCTTGGCCTCCTCCTTGCCGTCGAGATCCGTCGGAGTCTAGCATCACGTCGCGAGATCCGCCGCTCCTCCTCCATATCCTCCGCGGCTTCCGCCAACACCACATTCGTCACCGGAATCACTGTGGCCGTGCCTCCCTTCCCTTGGCCGTGAGTTTCCTTTCCCCTCCCTCCTTATATTTCTCTCTATCTATTGCTCTTCCCCTTCAATTATGCATCTGTGATGTTGTATGTGCATGCATGAATGTTTGGGTGTGTGTATTATTAAAACATGTGTAATGTATTAACTATATGTGTGTGCTTATATGATGGGTATTTTGACGTGTATTATAATTATTAGAATGTATGTATGTATGTATTTATGTGAGTATGTGAGTATGTGTACATGTATATGTGCACACGTGTGTAGAGTGCACGTGTAGGTGTGTGAGTGTGTACTTTTGTTTGCATGTGCATGTGGTTGTGTGTTGCAGCGATTAAGGACTCGTTTGTGTGATTTGAACCGATAACAGAAGACCCGGACCCGATCCAGATTCATGTTCGCTGCGGACCCGAGGCGATTTGAAGACTGACCCATGAAATGATTCGGAGATTTGTACCGGTTCGTGCAGTGAAGACCGGACGACGATTCGGATCCAAAACCGCGCCATTTCATGTGAGTGTTTGTCTGTTGGTCTATTTTAATTCAAGAATTCTATCTTATCATTTCATGCGAATGTGTATATGAGTTCTGCATTATTCTATTCATGTCCAACTATTATTATACTGTGATGCCCTGATACTGTTTTATTGATATGTCATTTACACTGTTATAGATTTGGTCCAGTATTCTAAGTATATGAGTATTAGCATGACCTTCCTTATTGATAATAACAGGTTGATAATTGAAATGTAAATTTGAGGATTAATTAAATGAGATGTTTCATTGATAAATTGGGTCTCCTATACTGGAACCGGGTACTGGGACTAATCAGTGGAGATTGACTTAGAGTTTTACTGTCTTGGATATTTTTGATGGATTTAATTGAACCGATATAGGCCAATATATCGCCATGTGGCCGATATATCAGCCGATATCCGAGATGAAATATCTGATATATCGGCTGATATAGTTACTCATTTGGATAATTATATTCTTATTGCTTGAGAGATCGTTTTATTTTATTCTATGTTCAATGTGGTATTTCAATGATGTTTTTATATGATGTTTGGATAATATTTTAATTCTTTTAATAATGTCTTATATGTATTGACTATTGATATATCAACCGGTATTTAGTACTATATCGTGATATATCACCCGGTATCCAATATCTGGTACATAATTTTGCCGACTGGTATATCGCCGATATCCGATATTTAAAACACTGGTATCAGATCAGATTAATTAGAATAGCGGATTTTGACAGATACATAGTAAATTATTTGTTTCAGATTATTATGATGTGGGAGAGTTGGATTTTGATGTTGATGAATCAGTGGTATAATTGATGTTTAAGGATACTTAGACTCGGTATTCTAACACTGTGATATTAGCAGTTTTTCTCAGTTCATATTTAGTCATTCTACTACTCTGATTCGGATCTTGAGGTAATGTATTTAACTGTAATCTGAATGAGACTGGATGATGATTAGTTGTGATCATAGGACACTTGTATGTATCAGACTCGATTCTTCTTTGTGGGAGATGACTAGATGAAAGTAAATTAATTATCGATGATTGATTAAATAGGAAATTCTTTATTAAAAGGGATCTTGGACTTAGACTTGTCAGTATACTCGATTGGAGTGGAGTTAACCTTGAGTCAAGAAATATGTGTTTGACTGGACTGGTCAGAACTAGTGGATTATACGTCTGCATATTCGATAGTTACATTGGATTTGAATCTTTTTTATGGAGCTTGATGGAACTGAGGATTGACCGCTGATCTGAATTGAATTTGGACAGCGATGACTGTCTAGATATGTTGAAGTGTGTATTTATCTAGATATTGAGACTTGTATACATCAGTGATTTAGAGGAAAGACATATTAACGATATAAAAGACTGGAGTAGATCGACATGATCGAGGTAACTGATTATTGATTTATTGAGGTGGTTACTGTATCAGACATGGACTTTGGATTCACCTATGGATGAGATTTTGATTGATTCTAAAGGGAACTGTATCGTAAGGAATCAGCGTCTAGACCGCTATTGTATTATTCATGTTACCGAAAGTTAATGAGAAAGTATCGTTAGACCGTAATAATCATGTCCAGTCCTATTGTTCATCGTATACACGGCTACTGTTATTGTTCATTGTTATTGTTATTGTTCACCGTGTATACGATTACTGTTATTATACTGTTATTGTTACTGTCACCGCATCATCTCAGTATTTCTAAGTAACATGGGTATTAACTGATTTAACTAAATTAAATAATAATATAAATGGACAACTTACACTGGTTTGGGGAAATTGATGGAGACACGTCTGTATTTTGGGTGGACCTAGGATACAGGTTGCGCAGCCGACTTACGATTCCACTGCAGGGTTCTGGGGGATGACTGACATCTCATCTATTTATTGTTACACAGTGTTACTATGAGTATTACTCCACAGTGATACTGTTAGTACTGTACTGTTACTGACTACCTGGCGGTAGGGCCTGGTTCAGCGTCAGGCATCTGGGTCGTAGTCCCGGGTATGTACGGGATCCACTTAAATATGAACAATGTCTCTAACCAATCAGTTTCAATAACTTAGGACACTGATTGATACGTGTAGTAGGCATAGTATGGGATGCGTCTATTACAGATGGCAATTGGTGTTCATTAACATAAATTGATAACAAAACTGAAATCTTATATTGATATTACAGACTGAACATAGATATATACATGTTATAATAGACACTTGATTGTACACTGGACCCTAACATGACTTATTCTTCTCACATTATATAGATATATAGACTGTGATAAATATCTGACCTGATTTGACATTTGATTTCTGTATTGACTGACTTTATTGCTCTCTATTCATATTTCATATGTTATATTTGTCTTATTCTAGTATTGTTTAAGTACACATTGTTTATATGCACGAGCACTTTCCTTTCCCACACACTCACTGGGTCGATTTATGACGACCCTGAATTTGTACGTCCAGATACTGGATGTTTTATACTCTTGTTCAGGTGTTCGTTGAGCTCGTACGCTTCGCGAGGAGCTAGAGTTTCTCCCTATTTGATTCTGGTATTATTGTCTTCCTTTTTATTCATGTTTTTGTAGTCTATGATTCCATATACATATCAGACTCATTATATTCCTTTCTTGTATTCATATAATATCTAGTGTGAACATTCATATATGTTATTGCAGTGATATTGATTTACCGTAGTAGATTTTTATAACCGTAGTAGAATTTTATAATTTGTTCAGCTTACTTTAGGCTTAGCGTGTATACGTGGGGTATTCTCCTCGCGTATATACGTCACTGACTCTCGTCGCGACTCCGTTTCCGCGTATTTTGGGAAGGGGGCGTGACACAACCTATTTAAGTTAGAAAAAAAGCACTGAAACTAGGGTTTAACATAGGAGGATATGTACAGAAGATCATGGTTTCAGAGATGCATCAGCTGTAACAATCATCAAGTCCATGTACAGTTGGGGCACAACATGCATGCATCTTACTAGAGTATGTGGGCTAACACATATGAATGCATGAATATATATTCCAGGGATCAACTGGCATTTGGACAACATATAGAGCCTCAATCTCAAACAGCTTTGGCCAAGAAGAATGATCGTATCCATATAGGTCCCTTGAACACACTCAGAGAGCTAGCCAAATTTGGCATGTATAACATAGTGTGTCATCTATTGTAGACAAAGAGACAATACAACCACCAAGAAAATAATACAGAAAAGTTTTTTCTAACTAACAATTTTCTAAACGAAACATTCAAAAAAACTGACCATGCAAAATATAACAGTTTATTGTAGAATTATCAGTAGAATGGAAACACTTAAGCTACTTCTTAATTCGCAAACATCATTGCTTGCACATTGAGTTATCTCCAAAAGAAATTCTAGCTAGATGATACAGAGGCTATTCACTTGCTTCGTCAACTTATAGAGCGATTTCGAGAGAGAAAGAGAAATTTGCATATGGTCTTTATTGATTAGAAAAACTTATGATAAGGTGCCAAGAGAGGTATTATGGTGGACATTGATGAAAAAGGAGTCCTCATCAAATATATGACATAATCAAGGATATATACGATGAAGTAGTGACAAATGTCAGAACTTGTGAAGGCATAACAAGTGATTTTTCTATCACAATGGATTGCATTAAGGATCTGCATTGAGTCCATTCTTATTTGTCATAGTGATGGATGAGCTTACTAGAGCTATTCAGGATAAGATACCGTGGTGTATGCTATTTGCTGATGATATTGTCCTAGTTGAAGAGACGAAAGCTAAGGTAAATACCAAATTAGAGTTATGGAGGCAAACTCTAAAATCTCGAGGTTTTAGATTAAGTAGAACCAAAACAGAGTTTATGGAGTGTAAATTCAGTAAATAGGGAATATGAGATTATAGTATTGTGAGACTAGATGAACAAGAAATACCGATGAGCAGTCATTTTAAGTACTTGAGTTCGATTATCCAAAAGGATGGGGAGATCAATAGTGATGTCAACCATAAGATCCAAGTCGGTTGGTTGAAATGAAGAAGCGCAACAAGAGTTTTATGTGATCATAACATTCCATTATGGCTGAAGAGAAAGTTTTATCGGACTGCTATTAGGCCAGCTTTGCCATATGGAACAGAATGTTGGGCTATAAAGAGATATCATGCCCAGAAGATGAGTGTAGCAGAGATATGCATGCTTCGTTAGATGTGTGGTAACACGCGGAGAAATAAGGTGAGAAATGAGGATACTAAGATAGGTGTAGCCTCTATAGAAGAGAAGATGAGAGAAAACCGTCTACGATGGTTTGGTCATGAGCGACGTAGACCTACAGATGCGCCAGTCCGGCGAGTAGAGCGTATCAATTTAGGGCAAGTTAAAAGAGCGCAGGGGAGACCGAAGAAAACATGGATGGAGGTAATACGACAAGATATAGAGGCTAAAGGTCTTAGTGAAGGCATATTGCTCGATAGGAATGAGTGGAGAAAGCTGATCCATGTGCTCGATCCGGCGTAATTCTCTTTTGGTTCATGTAGCCTACCCCAAATACTTGGGACAAATGGCTTAGTTGTTGTTGTGTGTGTGTGTGTTTGTTGTGTGTCTAAACTATCAAGAGCCTTCCTGTAGAGAAAAAACTTACTTACTTGGGTTGTCAGTGTGAGCAGCAGGACGAGCTAATTTGGCTCTGTCAGATGATAGTTTTGATAGCTTTGCCAATCCAAATCCTGCCACCTTCAGCTGGCCACCATCATCCAGCAAAATATTTCTGGCACCTTACAAAAAGACGAAACAGTAAAGTACAGCACATAACAAAATGTATACATATAAGTTTCAATCAGAAAATGCTAATATGTCTAGGTAAGCTAGCTTCAGTCAGTCACTTGCTCGTCTTACTTTGGCTTTAAATCACAATGGATAATTGGGTCAGGTTTGCACTCGTGAAGATAATTCATGCCCCTGCATTAAGAAATATATGTAAATTGAAGTATACAAACTAGTAAATTGAAAAGTATTAATATGTTCTACAGATTCTATTTGACTGCACATTAATTGTATGTGTGCTGGCTGCCTTCCACCCAGGGGCGGACCCAAGTGTTGATTGGGCCGGGCTACAGCCCGTCCCACTTTTTCGTATATTTCCTTAGACCTTTTTCTATTTTGATTTTTTTTCATACATTGTCTTAGACTCCCTTCTACTTTTGTTTTCTTTGACAAATTTATTCATGATTCCGCCCCTAATTTAGTGGAGAATATTGTTTTATTCTTTTGGCAAATTCATATAATTCACAAGCATATGTTATAAAAGATTGCAGCCCACTCCAAAATTTATTCCTGATTCTGCTCCTGCTTCCTCCTCTGAACGCAAACAACAATGCAAATGCATGAATCATCATATTATAGTTTAAATGCTGGAATGTGAACATTGTGAAGAAACATATATTGGGTGATTTGAAACAGTAACTTGCAAATAACAGAAAGGTGGGCATGAAAAGTACATGCCCAGGAAAGCAGCATGGAGTAGTGTCATACTATCAATCTATAAAGGTTGTAACTTGCTTGTCATCAAAATATGGAAAGTTTGATAGGAAAGAAGCCCTTAGAAGAAAATGGACACACACAAGGATTGTTTTTCTCATCATTTAAGCAATTGTAAAATAATAAGAATACGGTAGAGCTAAGGTTCTTGATTTTCCCTTTTTCTTTTCTGATGAAAATAGACTTAAAAGGAATAAATGAAGGAGTAAAGCTCCCACAGGCTTGCAACAAATTAATATAAAGTTTGATCTTCAAAATACATGCCTGGCAATATCAAGTGCGAATCTAAGAGCTTTCTGGGTCTGCAAACGTCCTTTTTTCTGAATATAGCTGCTCAAATCACCCTGGGTATCAACAGAATATGAAAGTCCTATAAGTTAATTCCATGATCTACATAAGCTGCATTTGTTTCAGTAATTTCTTGAGAAAATGAAACATTTAATGTAAGTGACGTGTGGGTACAAATCAACACAATGAAAATGCAAACTGGAGAATCCAGATATGCTTAGTGACAAATTAACCTGAATAATTATTAGTTTCAAATATATGTTACAAATAGCAATTAAAGCTCACTTTTGGATGGTACTCAGAAATAATCATCATAGGAATATTTTGGGTAACAGCTCCCACAAACAGCACAACATTTGGATGCCGAACCTTCTGCAATATTGTCAACTCTTGCCTGAAAGCATTTCTGTACAACACAGCCATAGAGTGAACGTGAATATCAGAAAAAAGGAAATAGAATGGGCTAAGTATGGAAAGTTGCCATTGAGAAATTTCCACCCAAAGGGAGAAAATGTGTACTGAGAAAGCCTAGAAAGTGGAAATAACAAGAAGCATACACAAAATCTCTATAACAAGTTACCCCCCAAGATTCCTTAAGTCCTATTTTTTCTATTAATAATTACAAACGACTCATAGCACCAAAATAGCATTAAACAGAGAGCCAAATGTTTTTAGGATTCAATATCTTGCAACTAGTGGAGCAAATAGATTGTTTTGACATCTATAATATGCAGTGTTGGTCACGTACATGGACAATACCATGAACATGATTTCAAATACCACAACAGACGTCATGATATCACATTAGTTAAGTAAATAATGTTTCTATTGTTTAAGTATTAAGCTACCTGAGGCTTGTATGATCTTTCATTTCAGATAGGTGTTATCTTTTATTTGAGGTGAGACGTTACCTCATTACCATTTTATTACAGAAAAGGTAGATTGATATAATTAAGAATGAAATTGATTCCACATAGTTTGCTCTCAAACCCTTTCTCTGCTATTTCTGAATTTCTACTTTCTTTCTTTGTTGTTTTTCTGCTCTCATATATTCTTCTTCTACTCCCAAATGTTCTCATTTATCCTCTATAGTGCATCAGCATATTGCATAGTCGTCAACTGCATCTAACTACGAACTAACAGAACTTTACTGGAGAGAAGTTCCCCAGAACAAATCATTTAGAAAGACTGATTTCTGTATGAAGCACATAACAAGTATTACGAAATCAGTCATCTCCAGAGAGTAAAAAGGCCAAAGCGCTAAAACTTTAAGTTTAGATTGGTAGATTGTCTCAAGTTAAAACAAATAGGGAAAGTTCAACATCAGCAAAATATGTTCCTGCAGCCTATGATAAGAATCCTAACAGCAGGCAATCAGAAACATTGCTCAATCAGAATACATGTAAAATGAGTACAAGAGCTCCAGACATTTCTGGTGACTTAAAGAAACATGTAATGCAAAAGCCCTCGAATGAACACGAAGTTCAGTCTTACTGGGACGGCATTTTCTAGAAAAAGTTAAAGTCTAAAAAAAATTCACTAGAAGAACAAAAAGGATAAAGGATAAAGGAAGCAAGTACATGCTATCGGGATCTGAGTAGCAGTCCTTGTCCAGTATTTTCACAGAAACCTTTATTCCATTCCACTTAGCTACTTGAGAAGTGCACTGCCAATGCCAATAAGAATTGAGAAAATAGTTATCATTAGCTTATACAAAAGCAAACATTCTGAATTAAAGAAGAGAAAAGGGACAAAACACATCGCTAATGATTGGATGTAAAAAAAAGACGTCGGATACTTCTTCAGCAATATCAGCAATAACATCAAAGTCAAAGCCAAGAAGCAACATCCAACAGGTATGTTGGTCACAAAAGAACTGCTCTAATTAGCTAATGATTCAATGATCAACATTCCAAAGCAGCATAAAGCATGACAGATAAAACCATTATGATGCGGTTACAAATGTATCCATGTCCAGCTCAAGGATGTTTTTTCTGAATAATCAGGTGTTAGGACAGTCACATGCAGGTATCATGATAGTCACGGGTCCTTTACTGGTACTGGCTGTTAGCACATACTTTACATGTGTGAAACTAAATTTGATTCCTTCTTTAAGTTAATTTAATATTCATGAGAGTAAAGTTAAAAAAAGTTATATTCCTATGTAGACAAGTTGTAAATACATATATACCAACCCCAGTATCATATGTTGCCAGTCCCTCGCTACAGTCTCCCACTAGCATTCGCATTCTTCATTAATATTTGTATTATTAGTATTTTCTCTGTTAGGGTAGAATTCTCAACTACACGACCAGATCCTTCTATACATATTCTCAGAATTTGCACTAGTGAGTGTACAAACTGTCATTTCAGCCTTCTCTCCTTTCTTCTCAAATACCACATGAGCAGAAAATGTTCACAGCAAAATGTGCATCTCTGACAGAGTTCTGAGTTTTACAAAGTTGCTCGTGTTACTAGTTGGTGCTAGTGCTCAGTTGTATAAGAATTCGAAAACCATAACAGAAGTACAAACAGGTATTGGCATTAAGTATGTTGTCAATGTTGCAAAAGGTTACATAATGTTTATTCCAACCAGTATTTTATATAACCCCGTTTATATATCAGGCAAAGTAAATTATGATCGACTAAACAACAGCATACCTTAAAGAGATCTTCACCTCGACGAAACTGAAGCTCAAGGGGGTTCACCTCATATTCCGGGACATCTCGTGGGTTCGAAACTGCCATAGGAGTCTTCCTGGTTTTCTACAGTTTCACAAAGAATCAAAAAGTTGCTACAGATCTTTCACAATTTCCCCAAATTAAATTAATAAAGAAGCATCACACAGTACCGGAGGAATCTTGGCTCCATGCGCTTTCAAGATATTGTACACTTCGATATTGTCATAGTACTTCGCATCCGCAGCAGCCTACATATTAAAACAAAGACAACACGGTCTCAAAGCTGAAGAAAAAAAATTCAGATACCCAAGGGTCAAAAAATCCAATCTTTTTCTCTTTACCGTGCTTCCCCATCGATCTCTCGAATCTATGTTCACCTTCCATTTAAGCAACAGCTTCGTGACGTCCACATGCCCTTCGCACGCCGCGATATGAAGCGCGGTCCGCCCATCAAGATCGATGCTGTTCACATCAACCCCCTCCTTCAGCAACTCCTCAACCCCCGTCACGTCACCGCGGCACGCCATGAACAGCAACTGCATCGTCGAGTCGAGGTTCTCCGGCACCGTCAGCTCCTCGATGATCGGGCTCCGCCGGTTCGGGTCGAGCGAGGACTGCCGGCCGAAGATGAACCGGTTCGCGTTGATGAGCCTCGGGTCGAACGAGGCCTGGCGGTGAAAGCTGAACCGGCCGCTCTTCCGGATCGATCCGGCTGAGAACTGGCGGGAGATCCCCCGTCTGAGCTGAGCAACCTTCTCCATCGGTCCCTGATGCTGGAGATCGAGAATCGAGTCCTAATTGTGGGGGAGCATCAGAGCTTCGTAGGATTTTGGGGAGAAATTTGGGGATTTGGAGCTCGATTTGAGCTCCAGATATCCCTAATTTGGTTGGGATTGGGGATCGGAGACGAGAGCGAGAGAGAGAAGATTTCAATTTTTTATTTTTGGGTGCGCATTTTTGGGGTGGGGGGTTATATAGAGGGGAGAAAAAGGCGCGGCGAACAAACGAGATTTAAAAAAAGTCGTGATTGGCTTCATGTGAGGTGCCTACAGCGCTCAAAAGACCGCAATAATAATTAAATATATCGCTATCGAATGATAGGATATCGATGGACGGTGATGATGTCAGCGAAAGAGAGTGAGAGAGAGAGAGAGAGGAGCAAAATTGAAGGAGAGCTAGAAAGAGAGAAAGAGAGAAAAAGAAGATAGAAAGAGAGAGAGAGAGAAAGAAGAGAGAGGTGGAGAACCACTGAGTTAGAGAGAGAGATAGAGGAAAAAAGAGGAGAGCTGGCGGCTGATGAATCAAGTAAAGGGAGGAGAGGTAGAAAGAGAGGAAAAAGAAGTACAGACAGACGGACATAATTTGTGAAGAAATCATAAGAGAAAATTTTCTTTCATTCAATTTTGATAATGGAGGTATCAGATTTCCGTGATTTTGATGAAATGTACTTAAACCTGGTAACGTGACCAGAAAATGGGACTCAACGGGTCTGGATTTGTGTTTGGTTGAACCGACCCCGCCCGGACTAAGGATACAAATTTGAATGGTTGGTTGGTTTTGCTTCTAGTGGATCTCAGGAATAATGATCTATTTGATTGGACACAGTTGGAGCTGCATGTATACAGTGCTTACTATCAGAGTTTAGTCTAAACTATATGCATTGTTTTTGTCTAGATTGTGGCTTCCGTTACATGTGTTGGAAATAATTTTTCGGTATTGATAGCACATATGAGAGAGATATTTTAGAATAATCATGTTTTGTTTTAAAAAATTTATATTTTGATAAATGTAGTCGGAGATGTGTTCTGATAAAAAAAACTCTCTAATTATAGTTGTTGGTGTTGATATTCTGCTTAATAAGAATCAATCTGACAACTAATCAAGATCACTGAGATATCAACAATCTAATTGGCCAGGTCGGCAAATATCAGGTGGGAGGTTTTCCGTTCAATAGAACGTTCCTTAATTTAAGAACCACCTTTCAATTTCCTTCCTTGGTTAAAGCACCAATTAGACTGAATCTAAGTCAGTCTCGATATACTGTAAAGTATATCCCCTGTATAAAGGACTTAATCCACTTATACAGTATTTAGAGTGAGGTACGCTTAAAGCGAATCTCCTTAAGACAATTACGTCCCCCGCACCGGTGCTAACGGGATAATGGACGCTGGTCTCCCAAGATACAACACTCTTTCACGGTATTTGGATAGCACTACCAAATCACCGTACGGTCGAACCGTAGTCAACCAGTACCTTCACAGGATTGTTGAAGCAGCGGTACAAGGACAAATTTCAAACGAATATTTACCTTTACTTTCTGGAGGAGCACCCACTGTTGAGGACGAAGGAAGGTTGAAGAATATCTTTCTTCAGAAGTATCAGATTCAGACAACAATTCTTATAAAAGAATATGTTGAATTTTCTGATTCCTCTTTCAGAACAATTAGGCAGAATCTCCTTTTAGGAAGTCGCTTCGGATTCCCACTTCACGCTGGAAGTCGCGGATTCCCACTTCACGCTGGAAGCACAGTTCAGAACGTTGGAAGAACAGTTCAGAACTCAGTATAGAGAGAGAGAGTGTGTGTGTTCAAACTCTGTTGGTGTGTTTGAGAATGAACCTCTGGAGCGCTATTTATAGCGCTCCGGAAGGGTATTCTCGTCCGCCAAAAGTCAACAGTTGCGACGGTTCGGACAGAACTGTCGCAACCGTTCAACCGGTGGAGCGGATCTGTTCGGCCCATACCCTGAAACCCGATTCAAAAAGAACCAGTCCAGGTAGGGAACCCGAACCCAGCTCGAGCCCGGTCCGGCGCGCCGCGGCGCGCGCGCACGCACGCATGTGCGAGCATAATTCCCTCCTTTTCGCGCGCGAAAACTCCAAGTACCCAAAGGGCACGCCCTTTGTTCTCAATTTTCTCTATTTATAACCCATAAGCTTCCATCACACGACCAATGTGGGACTAAATGCTTTAGTTCCTTTAGTCCCATTTGGCTTTGAATTAGGCAAACTTTGGACTTGAATATCTCATTCATTCGAAGTCGGAATTGAACATGTGAATATACCACGTTCATCACCAATGGAAGGGAGAACACACTCCAACCATTATCCAGTTGATTCGATCAACGGATCTCGTCATAATTCAACTCGAAGATTCGCCTTTCATATTCTTCAATTCCAACAGTTGGAATACCAGATATCGTTCCAACTGCCATTATGGGTGCAACTCGTTTAGAATCATGTGTCGATATTAAGTGTTAATTTGAGCTACATAATTGAGCTACATAATTGGCTCCACTCCAGGTTTGTGTCACTTCTCAGTTGGATTGCAACTAAAAATATGGTTTTTAAAATTGTTAGGTTTTATTGATAACAATTACAACTCCGATGCGATTGTAATTATTGAAATGTGCTCTGTCAAGAAGTATTTTAAGATCATCATTAAACTTTCAGTGGGAGTTCTCATGAATTCACTAACATTTTATCACTGAGCAGTCTCAATGGCCTTGTGTAGCATAACTGCGGAGCGGATATTTCCCACCCAAAAGTGATGATGGCACCCACAAATTATTACAAGTGTGTCATTATTTTTTTGACACTTTCACCCTTGATGAAAAGTCCAAAATACCCCTCCTCCTTTTTCCTCCTCGCCTCCAAACCACCCCTCTCGCAAAAAGGAAAAAAAAAAAAAAAAGATCTAGTCTGCTCGGGGAGATCGGGGGAGGAGGAGGGGACGGCGGAGGAAATGGTCGTCGGCGAGGGGGGGCGAAGCTGGGGGTCCCAGCGAAGGTGAGAGAGAAGGAGGAGAAAATGAAGACATTTTTGGTTTTTAACTTTAGGTGTTGTGAGTGCCTTAATCACTGAGGTACCATCATCACTTTTTGAGTGAAAATATCTGCTCCCTCTATATGCGTGCACCATCAAATTTTTGGGAATCGGATCTGTAACAGGTTGGTCTAGGTGTGCCCGACCCGCTATGACCATGAGGTTCCTTCATCTCTCAGTCTCTCTCCCCACTCGCAGCAAAGCAATAATTTCGTGGGGTGGGTCCCCCCGGCACGTGTCAATATCGTGACGGCCAAGCCAGCGCCACGCTGCCGACATCTTTTATTTTATTTTATTATTTTAGTTTTATTTTGGTGGTACTTGAAATGATACCCCGCACAGAACGGATTATGAACCAAGACGTTATTTGTCGCTATTCGGACCAAAGAGTTGTCCAAAAAAATCAACTTAATCCATACACTGATCAAATGTATTTGGATGCATTGGTTAATTAATTAATTTAATTGTCTCTCTTGCTCCTCCTTCAGTCACTTGTATTTTATGCTTTGATTATAGTCACAGACTCACAGGGATGCAATCATTGTGATGGGGCCTTCTCGTTGATTAGTCGTAGAATTATAGCTTCAAAAGTTAGGAAGTGCCCATCTTCATTGTGATTGATAGTTTAGATTTAATTGTGCAAGCAACATGGTTCGTTTTCTGAGATATAAGTACACATTTTTTTCTTTATTATTTGTTGGCACTTTTAAAGGAGCAAAGCAAAGATGCAGTTACGTCAAATGGCTATTTACGTGGATCAAATCTCGAGATGGATGATTAAAGAAATTCAGAGCCGTTGTTTCTTCGTAAAAATCGTAAAAGTCCGTAATTCGTAAATGATTTACAACTCATTACAGCTACAGTGTTTGTTTGAAAATAATTTTGTAAAAGAATTACGCAACTCAACTACCACTCACTAGCAACCCAATTACCACTCACTTACCGCCCACTTAAAGTTAATTTTGTAGTCATACAAATTTGTATTATTTTTATGTAATATTAAATTTTTTAATATTTAGCATTTTTAGTATTTATTTATAATATTAGAATTTTTAAATCACCAAATAGTTAATTTTGTGGTCTACAACAACAAAGACCGTAAAACACAATACATTTTCTCACTTACAACTTACACATTACAACAACCAAATACCGTAAAACACAATACATTTGCCTACTTACAACTTTATATTACCAACCAAATACCGTAAAACTTACATGCATGTAACTCATTTACAACTGTGAAAGACTTTACCATTACGACTACGAATTACGGCCAATTACGACAACCAAACAGACCCTTAGATGGCTCACTTGAAAGTTGATATTTTTTTTTTTAATTCAATATGAGATGGGTTCCTTTCATCATCTCTCATTTAAACGGTTTAAGTTTCTATTACGATGCCATTGGCTATGGTATGTAAATTTGTGAATTATTGTCATGAGTCACATGTCTTTTAAACTGCATGGAGTGATGTTGGAAACTGTAGAATTATTCCTGAACTAAATTTATTTGTTTCTAAACTTTGTTAGCCAGTTTTGAAAAATTTTATTCAGCCACCTCTAGGATGATGTTGGAAGCCTGAAACATTTTTAAAAAATATATATATAATAATAGAGTTATTATCTTCTTTTTTGTGAAAAAGACCTGTAGCCTTACATCTGATGAAATTATGAGAATTACAGAAGAAAAGAAGGCATCCCAAAAATCTCTAAACTAGGATAACAAATCTCTTACAAAGGCGAAGAAAGAATTCGCCCCTGTATTTTAATTCAAAAAATCCTCTATCCTTTGTGGACGAAAAGACTTCAAGTAAAGAAATATCACAAGTGTTTCTCTGTTTGAGCTAAACTAGTTTTGTCGTTAGATCTTGCGACTCAACTTAAAATAGACATATTAACAAGTTAAGTTTTAGTTTGATATATCTGATAGTTTATTAAATGGCATACAATGTGAGTATTTATGTGTGAATATACTCTCATATTGAAAAGTGATTAGAAAAGTGATCGACTTAAATAGACTTAAATAGAACGTTGAAGTCAAGACCTATCAACTTAAGCTTTTGAATCAGAGTGGTTCTCAGCTTCGATTTAAGGCCCATCATGTCCCCCTATAGAGGCCCGTGTAACCCCCAACAAATGGTATCAAAGCTTAAATTGAAGCCCATAAGAGAGTGTAAACCAATGTGATGTACGGAAAGAAGAGATAAAATGTTATGATGGAGTTTTTTTAAACTCATCAGGAAACATAATGCAGAAATCGGAAGCCAAAAGGAGCGAGAACGGCGTGAGAACGGAGCTTATATCAGGGCCAGCAGCAGGCCCAGTCGACCGGTTGCGCATAAACGTGCACAGGTCGGACGCCCGGTCGACCGTAGCAGGAGAACGGTCGATCGCTCGGTCGACCGACTGGCATGAAGAACTCTCGGTTGGACATGGTCACCGATCGGTCGACCTACAGGCGTATCTGGGCGCGGATCTATCTCTCCTTTCAGGATGCGGACTTTGTTTCTGAATTGAAGACGAATCCAATTGGGGTTTCCTAAATTCCTGGGTCTTTTTGGCTATAAATAAAGGAGCAGAACCCTCTTGGATAGTATACAAGGTACAAATTATATTAGTTGTTGAATCAATAAAATCTGTTTCTCTTGCCCAGAGGACGTAGGCAAATTGTCGAACCTCGTTTTAAAATTGTGTTTGCTTTCTCTCTTGTTTCTTTATTCTTATTCTTCTTGGGGTACTACTCTGCTGCACTGTTGGTTTCTCGCTGGTTGTTGCTTCGCGCGAACAAGTGATATCAGAGCATCCTATGTTCGTTGTGGGATCGTGTGTCGATTCAAAGAGCATTGATTATTGTTTGGCGGAGATCGTTTATCGAGGGAGCAGCGTTGGGACTGTTTGTGGGATCGTGTGTCGATCTCAAAACTGCGTTTGCATTGCTTAAGGAATTCGGTGGAGTAGATCGTTTTGGAAACTCTTCTAGGGTTTCACTTTGAGGTAAAGATCTATCTTTATCTAGATTTTTGATCTAACTCCGTTTGCTTTCGTATTGCTTTGAGGGAACCATTGAGAAGATGGCCGGAGATAGTACATCTACGGTGAAATTCATGAACCCACATCATTTGAAGATCGATGTGGTGAAGTTCGATGGCAAGAACAACTTCGGTATGTGAAGGTGTGAGGTGATGGATGCATTGACGGCATCAAACCTTGAGGACATTCTACGATTAGACAAAATGCGCGATTCTACTTCTGAAGAAGCTTGGGACAAGATGAACCGAAGAACATGTGATTTGATAAGGTCTTATTTGACACAAGACATCAAGTACCATGTGTTATATGAAACATCGGCAAGGCAGTTGTGAGAGATCCTAGAGAGGAAGTATCTAACGAAGAGCATTGAGTCGCGACTACACCTGAAGAGGAGGCTTTATCGCTTCCAGATAAAGAGAGGACTCTCCATTGATGAACACATGAACAACTACACCAAGCTTCTTATAGATCTAGTTAATGAGGATGTCAAGATCGATGGAGAGGATAAGGCAGTGATTCTTTTGAATTCTCTTCCGGACGAAGAGTATGAGACATTTACTCTTACCTTGATCAATGGTAGACAAAACTTAACTATAGTGAGGTGTCGGCTGCTCTTGTAAACTATGAAGTAAGGAGGTAAGATAGTACATCAGCAGAGGCGTTGGCGGTAAGAGGCAGGAGTTCCAATAGGAAGGGCAAAGGTGATCGCGGGAGATCGAAGTCCAGGTCAGGTTTCAGAGATCTGAAGAAGAACCAGTGCACTTTCTGTAAAAAATTAGGGCGCTAGAAAGTTGATTGTCCAAAGGCCAAAGGTAAGAAGAAGGAGTCAAAGACTGAGACAAATCTCACACGAGTGGTCAGTACTCACGCCAGTACTTCACAGGCAGGTGGATCAGACTCAGACTCATCGATATTCTCTTTCTCTGTTACTACTCTTATTGTTACTTACTCAGGAGATTCTGAGTGGATGTTAGATACTGGAGCTACCTATCACTTGTGCCCGAACAGGGATTGGTTTACTAGCTTTGAGAAGGTAGAAGGATGTTCTGTTATCATGGGTGATGATCGACCATGTAACATGAAAGGTATAGGGACAACCCAGATCAAGATATTCGATGGGATCGTACAGAAATTAAAGAAAGTGAGCTATGTACCTCAACTCAAGAGAAATCTTATCTCAGCTGGTGCTTTGAAAACATTGGGTCTTGAGGTATCAATAAAAGATGGAGTTCTCAAGATGACCAAAGGCTCAATGGTGATTTTGAAGGGCGTCCGTCGAAATAATCTCTACTACTTGAAGGGCAGTACTGTTACTGAAAGTACACCTAGAGGGGGGGGTGAATAGGTGTACCGCTAATCTAATGAACTAAATGCGGAAATTAAAACTTAATTGCAACAATACTTAATGCAACCAACGAGTGTAGCCGAATTTCCGGTGAAGGGCTCTGGACTAACTCCTCTTGATTCCTCTGAATAAGAGTTGAGGCGCTATATGAAGCTCTCGTGGTTAAGCACAAGTGAGGCACACACAAACAAGCCAAGCATATATATGAATGAGCAATATGAAATGATGCAATGGCACAATATAAAAGAGAGAGAGTTAAGAGTTAATGGATCAAACGCAAACACCAAGATTTGTTTCGAGGTTCGAGCCACTGCTCTACGTCCCCGCCTTCACACAGAAGGATTTCCAATCTGTTGGCCCAAAGGCTTTCCACCCTAGTTTTGATGATGACAAAACTCATGGAGTTATATATGCATGGATTAAAGTTAAGCTTCAAAGAAGCTCCCCCTTAACTCATGCATAAACAAATAAACATAATATGCAATGAATATTAAACATGAATGCATATCTATGCAAAACAATAAAAGGTTCTAGATACCAATGAAATGTTCAAAAACAAAACATGCTCTAGATACCAATTATCAAAAACAAAACATGCTCTAGATACCAATTAAAAATAAACTAAATTAAACTTAATATATACAAAAACACAAATATGCATATATAAACCAAAATCTTTCTCCCCTTTTTTGTCAATCATCAACAAAGGGGTAAGCAATCAAAACAAAAAAAAATTTCTCCCCATTTTTGTTCGAAACAATGAATCAACAAAGGGTCAATAAAAAATAATGTTTTCCCCCTTTTTGTCTAAAGCAAAAACAAAACCAAATAGGGGTGACAATCAATTTAGATATCAATTGAAAATATGTCAAAGAATAGCATATTGATACCAATTGAAAGGAAACAAACAAGGAAAATATTGATACCAAATTTTTAAGCAAAACACATGAAAATCTTGATACCAATTGAAATTAAATATAATGAATTTTGAATGTCTAAACAAAAATTTGATACCAATTGTAAATATTTTTCATTTTGAACATATGATACCAAATTCGAATTTTCAATCATAAAGTATGGGAGTACAAATACCAATTGAAAGACAAAATCAAATTTTCTCCCCCTTTATGAAATACAAACTAAATAATGCATAGGCTTGATACCAATTTAAAAGTAATCAATTGAAATAAAGTTGAAGCTCAAGCTCTAGCATAAACAAATTTGTGCTCAAGATATAGAAATATAATAGCACAAATAAAACAAGTATGTGTATGAAATAGAATGAGTACTAAACACTAATAGATGATACCAATTGAAAATATACATACACAATAATCATATGAGTATACAAAAAGATCAAAATGATACCAATTGAAGAGTTCAATGATACCAATTGACATAACAATAAGTTCAAGTGTATACATCATATTACTATACCTCCCAATCATGGTTCAAGTTTTCAAATGATTTTCATTTTAAGGTATACATGAATATGATCTCCCATCCATCCTCCCATAAAGGGTAGGGGTTTTCAAAAATAGATTTGAAAAATAGAGTACGTTGAAAAACTCTACCAAAATGAAGAATACCGTAACTAGTTAAATGGAAAATCTTTTAAACTAGTACGAAATCCTTCAAGTAAGGAATAAACTAAAAATAATTTTCATAAACACATGTAAATCACATAGTACTTAAAAACACTCAATATTCAATAAAGTCTATACATGCTCATGAAAACATACTCATGAGAAATATTTTAAAAATGGTGAGTGTACAAGTAATGTGTGACATGGCATTATGAAATTTCCAATTAAGCTCAAAATTTCTTGAAACAATGAAAACATGAAAATCATTAAAACTTATTTAATCTTCAAGGCATATGTATGTCTTATACAAATTAAGTATACATACATATCCAAACACAAAGAGTCCACAAGTTATATGCATGAAGGCACGTGGCTCAAAAGGATGTATATGTATAATAATAATTTGGATAAAAAGACATATACATGAAGTTAAACAAATAAACACAAAATCAAGAAAAACTAATTTTCACCAAACAAAATTTCATTTCAAGGCATATGTATGTTTTGTCAAACATGAAGTATACATACATATCCTAAACACAATTGAGTCCATATATATAGATTTGCATGAAAGGCAAATGACTCAAAGGGTACACATGTATATCTTAAAGTTTGGCAATACAAACATATACATGAAGTGAAACACACAATCATAAAACAATTTCAAAAATGAGAATACAAGTTTGAAATGTATGAATCATCAAAACTAGACTATACTAGCACATCTAATGGGTTCAAATAAGCATTCAACCCAACATATATAGATTTATTTGTGGCCCACTATATGCACAAGTATATTTCCTAGTCTCAATGAAAACTAACATTTAAACAAGTAATCTTAACATGAAGCATCAAAACACGATAAAAATCAACATGATAAACATAAACATGATTATTATGAATATCCACATGTTATTAGAAATATGATATACGCAATAGCAACCATATAGTGAGAACACAAAAGAATTTATCCATATTAAACATGGGTGTCTCAAAATAACTAAACATGTATATCACTAATCTAATAAGCATGGCATTTTCATAGTAATCAACAACATCAAAACATGCTATGAAAGATAAACATGGAAAGCATGTAAACATAAGGAGTTAGAGATTCGATACCAAACCAATGAGGGCACCGCTCTAGTTCTCCAAAAAACATGGTGGTCCTCTCCACCAAACTTCCCTTGAAAGTGATGCATCCAATTGATTCTCTTTAAGCACGGAACGTATCCACTCCAAGGTACGGCTACTCTCACGTCATGTGAGAGCCCACACCTACATTAAACAAAGGAGGGGTGGTCTTTGGTACCCATATCTTATTGGGTCCATGGAGGTTAGTACCTTCTCTAACCCAAACAAATTCTTTGCTAAATTTACATTATGTAATCTATCAAAGCAAAATTTAGCAAGGTGGCCCTTACGTCCACAATGTGTACAAGTGTACACATGAGCATACATAGTGTGATGGTGTCCGTGAGGAGCATGTGTATGCCGTGGAGGGTGTGCATGCATAAAGGATGGAACTTGTTTCTTTCGAACCAAGGATTCCAAGCGTGTATAGTTCATGGCACATTGGCTCATAGTGGAGCCCAAACAATCAACCTTCTTCTTAAGCATGGATATATCATTATCAATCAAAGAAGAAGTGGAGCATGCAATAGGTGAAGTGTGTGATACTACCCTAGCATGGCAAACATGTGCATCCATATTATTTTTCAAAACAATATTTTTCTTTAAATAAATTTCTAATTCTTTTGAAATAAATTCAATTTCATTTTTCAAAGAATGGTTACTTTTTAAAACAAAATCAAGTTTTGAAGTTAAAGATTCATTTTTCTTCAAAACATCTTCACAATCAATTTTATTTTTCAAAATTTTATTTTCATTTAAATAAGATTAAGTTGAGATTTTAATGAATCCCTTTCATTAGCAATCTCATCCTTCTCTTGCAAAACAACATCAAGTCTAGAAATCAAATTTTTATTTTCATTGTTAATGCCTAGACTCTTCTTTTTCAAAACATTATATTTTTCAATAAGTTTTTCACAAACTATGAAAAGTTCTTCATTTAAAGCATGGGGATCAATATTCTCATTACATGAAGAACTAGCACTATCATCACAATCTAGTTGAGATTCCGAATGTACCTCAAGGGAGTCATTCCCTTGGACCATTAAGCATTGAGAGTCGGATTCTCCACTAGACTCCTCCGGTTGATTTGGTAATTGAAGCTTGGAGGTGGTGGTGGTTGTCAACATGTTCCACACTGCAAATGCGGAATCAAAGTTAGAAACACACAAAGATAATCTTTAGGTAAAGTGCTTCTAATGGCCTCTAGGGCTTGTGCATTGGCCCCTATATGATTGCGATCTCCAAGATAGCATTTCTTGGTGGCCGCAAGAAAGACATGCAAACCTAGGGTCTTTAGGTACATGGACATCCTATACTTCCAAACAACAATGTTGGAAGGATCAAAGCTAGGTGGGTCATGAAGTCCATGGCAAACTATATGAGTGTGCAAACAAGCAAATGCAAACAATAGATTAGCAACCAAATGGATCTCACTCCTAGGATGTTAAGCCTAATATCAGGAGCACTAGCTCTGATACCAATTGAAAAATACCTAGAGGGGGGGTGAATAGGTGCAAGTGCTAATCTAGTGCAAAACTAAGTGCGCTAAATGCGAAGCTTAAAACAATATTGCAATCACACTTAGTACAATCAACAAGTGTAGCCGAATTCCCCTGAAGGGCTCTGGACTAACTCCTCTTGATTCCCCTAGATATGGGTTGAGGTGCTATGTGAAGCTCTTGTTGATTAAGTACAAGTGAGGCACACACAAACAACCAAGCATATAAGATGATATATCAATATGAATATATGCAAGGCAACACAAGCAATATGAATGATATGACAATATGAATAATGCTATGCACAATTAAATGAGAGAGAGAGAGTTGAGAGACAATGGATCAAACGCAAAGGCAAAGATATGTTTCGAGGTTCGAGCCCCTAGCTCTACATCCTCGCCTACACCACCGTGTAGGATTTCCAATCCACTATCTCCCACCGAGGGAACCTCTACCGAAGAGGATTTGTTACAACTCTAGGAGTACCAAACTCCTCTCTCAAACACCACCTCACAACCGAGGGGTAGGCCCGTAGCCAACACAACCACAACAACCAACACCTCTACCGAAGAGGGTTACAAACACCAACTCCACCTCTCACTAGAGGGAGCAAACAACAACCAACTCCACCTCTCACTAGAGGGAGCAAACCAATCACCCGATCAACCTCTACCAAAGAGGGATACAACAAAAGCAAGGGTGTACAATCTTGGAGGCTCAACCCTCAAACAAACTCTCTTTCTTTCTTTTCCACAAAACAAGATCCTAAATAGATTAGGATAGAAGATAGCTCAAGTGTGGAATCAAGGTGTTTTTGGAAACAAGCAACAAAGAGAAACTAATTGGGAAATCTCTTGTAAAAGATAGAAAATGAAATCAATACAATATCCCAAACCTAGTTCTCTTTGATTTTCCAAAAACCCAAAACAATAAAGATGAAATCTTTTTAGCACAAAAACTCTTTTCAAAACTTGTTTAAAACACTGAAGAAGTCAGGAATTTTTTAGCTCTAAAAATCTTGGCCAAAATCCCAAAGGAATGGGGTTTTTATAGGCCCATTAGAAAACTAGCCGTTAGGCTGAGCTGGCAGCCTGACAGGCTACCGGTCGACCGGCCGGGTCGACCGCCAACGGTCAGAAATGTGACCGTTGGGCAACCACGGTCGACCGCCCCGGTCGACCCAAACAAACAGAGAGCTCTGCTCTCAGACCCGGTCGACCCGTTCGGTCGACCGAGTTTGTGTCTGCCAGACGTGCACAAGTCTGTGCACGTCGGTCGACCCTTGGGCGGTCGACCGACCGGCCTGTCAGCACAAACCTGGGTCAGAAAAACTGGGAAAATATTTTATAAAAATCTTTTATCTTTTCTAAAAATCACCAAAAATAGTTTTAACACTTTGTATTGAAACACAAACTTGTGATAACAATTTCAAGACATATATCACATATTAATTCATTTTTGTGTCTTGTAAATTTTATCAAAAACCAACACTTGTATTTTTATCAAACTTGGATTTTTCCAAAACATGATAGGATAGTCAAAATAAGTTTGTATAAGAAGTTAAGCATGTATGTATATCTAGAACATATCTAATATACATAAGAACTATTTAAACTTGTTTTGATCTACTATTCATGAAAACCAAATCCAAAACATAAAACGTGTGTGTTATGTGCACTTGAGCATATCAACTATACTAAGCTTTACAAATGGATCTAAACACACTATCTAAACTAGAATACCTAAGTCTTCTTGATGATCTTCATCTTCAAGTAGACTTGCTCCCAAACCATGATCCACCAAGTGCAAAGAAATGATCTTTAAGTTTTGGCACCGGAATCACCATGAAAAGCTTCTAAACTCCTTGTTGAAGCTAATCACCATCTAATATCTTGGTTAATGATCTGAAACTTAAACAATACAAGATTATTAGTAAACACTACATGAGTTAATCATCATCAAAACTAGGGTGGAAAGCCTTGGGGAGATTGTTGGCCCAAACCAATAATCTCATGGCATATAACATACTAATCATAAAACATCAAGACATGCTAATATGAAAGCATGTAAACATAATGGGAGTTAGAGATCGTTACCAAACCATAAGGGCAACTCTCTATGTCTCCAAAATAAGGTGGTCCTTCCACCAAACTCCTCTTGAAAGTGATGCAACCAAATTGTACTCTTTAAGCTTGGAATCCATCCACCTCAAGGCACCATCACTCTCACGTCATGCGAGAGCCCACACCTACATCAAATATAATAGGAGTGGTCTTTGGTACCCATACTCTTTTGGATCCATGGGGGTTAGTACCTTTCCTAACCCAAACAAATTTAGTTGCTAAATTAGAATCATTTATACGATCATAACAAAATTTAGCAAGGGGGCCCTTACGTCCACAATGTGTACAAGTGTACACATGAGCATACATAGTGTTGTGTACATGAACGTGCGAAGCATGTGTATGCCGTGGATGGTGTGCATGTAAAGATGGAACTTGTTTCTTTCGAAACATAGATTCCAAACGTGAGTGGTTCATGGCACAATGGCTCAAAGTGGAGCCCAAACAATCCACACTCTTCTTTAACAAACAAATATCATATCAAACCTAGAAGAAGAGGTGCATGCAATAGGTGAGCTAGAATGTGAAGCTACACTAGCATGGCAAACATGAGAATCTATATCATTTTGCAAAATATGTTTTTATTAGAAACCAATTCTAATTCTTTTGAAATAGAAATAATTTTGTTTTTCAAAGAATCATTTTCTTTTAAACAAAGTCAACTTTTGAAGACAAGTTTTTATTTTTCTTCAAAATTATTTCACAATCATTTTTATTTTTCAAAAATTCATTTTCTTTTAGGGCAAGATCTAGTTTAGATTTCAATGAATCCCTTTCATTAGAAATCTCCACTTTCTCTTGCAAAACCAAGTCAAGTCTAGAAGACAAATTTTCATTTTCTTTATTTAATGCAAAAGTCTTCTTTTTCAAAAGATTATATTTTTCTAATAATTTTTCACAAACAATGGATAGTTCTTCATTCAAGGTATTGGCATCGATATACTCATTAGAAGAAGAACTAGCATCATCATCATCTAATTGAGTTTCCGAGTGTACCTCAAGGGAGTCATTCCCTTGGACCATGTAGCATTGTTGCTCGGATTCTCCACTAGATTCATCCTCCGTTTGGATTGGCAATTGAAGCTTAGAGGAGGTCAACGTGTTCCACACTGCAAAGGCGGAATCACAGTTAGAAACAATCATAAGATATTCTTTGTTTAGCGTGCTTCTAAGTGCCTCAAGGGCTTGTGCATTGGCCTCTATATGATTGCTATTATCAAGATAGGATTTCTTGGTAGCGGCAAGGAAAACATGCAAGCCTAGGGTTTTTAGGTACATGGACATTCTAAATTTCCACATGTCAATGTTGGAAACATCAAACATGGGAGGTGACAAGCAATCCATGAGTGTGTGTAAACAAATATATGTGTAAATGCAAATGATAGATTAGCTAACCAAGATCACAATCCTAGGTGGTTAAACCAAATATCAGGAGCGTAGGCTCTGATACCTAGGTGTACGGCTAATCTAATGAACTAAATGCGAAAATTAAAACTTAATTGCAACAACACTTAATGCAACCAACGAGTGTAGCCGAATTCTCGGTGAAGGGCTCTGGACTAACTCCTCTTGATTCCTCTGAATAAGAGTTGAGGCGCTATATGAAGCTCTCATGGTTAAGCACAAGTGAGGCACACACAAACAAACCAAGCATATAATATGAATGAGCAATATGAAATGATGCAATGACACAATAGTAAAGAGAGAGAGTTAATAGTCAATGGATCAAACGCAAACACCAAGATTTGTTTTGAGGTTCGAGCCACTACTCTACATCCCCGCCTTCACACAGAAGGATTTCCAATCCACTAACTTGTCCACACAGGACTCCCACACAGGGAACCTCCACTGAGGATTTGGGGCAACTACAACTGGGAGTACACAACTCCTCTCTCAACCAATACAACCTCTCATTAGAGGCAACACAAACACCACCTCACACAAGAGGGGTAGGCACATAGCCAATACAAAACAATCACCTCACACTTGAGGGATTCCAACACAAACTCCACCTCTCACTAGAGGGAGCCAAACACCAATCTCCACCTCTCACTAGAGGGAGCCAATCACCACTCCAAAATCAACCTCTACCCAAGAGGGATAACACAAAGTAGGAGGGTTTACAACTTGGTGATCAAAAGACCACAAACCAATTCTTTTCCACAAAAACAATGATCCTATAGAAAGGATAGAATGATATAGCTCAAGTGTAGAAAACAAAGTATTTTGATCAAAGAAAATCACTTGGGAAAAACACCAAATATATATAGAATTCTTAGACCAAAAACCAATTCCCAAAAGACTATTTTCTTTGAAATATAAAATACTTTAAACAAAATAGAGAATAGGAATTTGAACTCAAAACTTTTTGCTTAAAACACTAGAAGAGATCTGGAATTTTTTACTCTAAAAATCTTTTAGAAAACCTCTCTCAAATGGGGTATTTATAACCCCTAGAAAATTTTGCCCGTTGGCTGCTGACTAGGCCAGAAATGGCCTTCCGGTCGACCGGCCAACGGTCAAAAAACTGACCGTTGAGCCTTCCGGTCGACCGCGCCGGTCGACCGGGCCCTGAACCAGAGAGCAACGGCTCTCTGGCCGGTCGACCGCCCGGTCGACCGGGGCAACCCGAGAGTAGGTTGCCTTCAGTCGGTCGACCGCTCGGTCGACCGGCCCAAGGGGCAGGCTGGGTGCACGTTTGTGTGCACGTCCGGTCGACCGCTCCGGTCGACCGGCTCCTGGTCCGGTCGACCGTGCGGTCGACCGCCAGAGCTTGGCAGAAAATATTAAGGGACTGAAAAACTTGGTTTTTAATTCTCAAATAAATCCCATAAATTCTCTAAAAATCCACAAAAATAGTTTTAGCATAATACTTTGATATACAAACTTGTGTGAAAAATTTCAACACAAATTTCAAACTTTTTGAACCATTTTTGTGACTTACAAATTTTGCCGAAAATCAAAAACTGTATTTTCTAAAACTTGGATTTTTGAATTGAAAATTCGTTTTGTCCAAAACTCATCCAATACAAAAACATGATATTAAACAACATTTAGGCATGTAGTATATGGATATAATCCAATATACATGAAACATATATATATATATATATATATATATATATATATATATATATATATATATATATATATATATATATATATATATATATATATATATCCATGTTTTTGATATTAAATCCGAAAATATGTTTTGTTAAAACACAAAACTCCAAACACATGAATAGGCATATCAAAATAAGTTTGTTTACGATATGAAACATACATGTATATAGAACATATCTAATATACATTTAAACAATGTAAACTTGTATTGATACTATCTATTCATGAAAACCAATATCGGTTAAACCAAAACCGAAAATCAAAACATGAAAACTTAAACAAGTGTGTGTATTGTGAACTTGAGCATATCACACTATCTGGTCTTTACAAATGGATCTAAACTAAATTATACTATGTACCGAGGTCATCTTGTAGAGCGCCGTCTCCAAGTCGACTCGATCCAAAACGTGATCCACCGAGCTTGACTCCAACGAGTGCTATATATGATCTTTGATGCTCGGGCTCTTGAATCACCATGTGAAAGCTTCCAAAACATCTTTGTTGAAGCTAATCACCTACTAATATCTTGATTACAGATCTGAAACTAAATATCACAAGATTATTAGTAAACATAACTACATGAGTTAATCATCATCAAAACTAGAGTGGAAGGCCTCTGGGCTAACAGTTACAGGACAGATGGCGACTTCTACGGATACAGATGAATACTCAATCAGGCTGTGACATATAAGGCTCGAGCACACAGGTGAAGAGTCTTTGCAAGCTCTTGCAAAGCAATGTCTATAAAAAGGTGCCAGAACATGTAAATTGGATTTCTGTGAACATTGTTTCATCGGAAGAAGACCAAGGTGAAATTTGGCACAGCGACTCACTATACTGCGGGAATTCTGGATTATGTTCACACTGACGTTTAGGGACGTACCAAGATGGCATCTATTGGAGGTAACCACTACTTTATGACTTTCATTTATGATTATTCTAGATGATGTTGGGTATACATCATGAAGCACAAAGGAGAAATCCTACAATTGTTTGTGGAGTGGAAGAAGAATTTGGAGAAAAGCAGGGGAAGGAAGATCAAGATCCTCCGGTCATATAACGGAGGTGAGTATAAGTCTGATCCTTTCTTAAAGCTATGCCGTGATGAGGGCATAGACAGACACTTCACAGTAAGGGAAATACCATAACAAAACGGTGTAATAGAAAGGATGAAGAAGACTTTGCTAGAGAAGGTCTGATATATGTTATCCAATGCCGGATTACCAAATAACTATTGGGCTGAGGCTTTGGCATATGCTTGCTATCTTGTCAACAGGTTGCCTTCGTCTGCGATAGGAGGTAAAACTCCTCTTGAGGTTTGGTCAGGGAAAGCTGCTCAGAACTATGATTCACTAAGGGTATTTGGGAGTTCAACCTACTACCATGTTAAGAAAGATAAGTTAGACCCAAGGACGAAGAAAGGTGTATTCGTAGGATTCAAGAGAGGAATAAAAGGCTACAAGATTTGAGATCCTAAGGACAGAAAATTTGTCCTCAGCAGAGATGTCACATTCGATGAGGCTTCAATGTTGAAGCCTACAATCTCTCAGCAGGAGGAGATTGAAAAGACTAAAGAGGTATCGCAATAGGTAAAGAGTGATGCTACTTCACCATCTCTAGAAAGGTTGGTATCTTTAGAGATAATACCCACGGTGACACAGGTTAGTGATCATGTAGCCGAGAAGGATGCTGATAATGATGAGGATCAAGGACAGTTATGAGTGATGTCCATAATCCGTTGCAGTTGGAAGACCAGAGGAAATCCACACAAATCTAGTTGGCTCACTACAGATATGATTATGGCCTATGCTTTCCCAGTCGTCGAAGAGGCGATCCCATCTACATATAGAGAGGCTGAAATCAATTCAGAGTTTAAGATATGGAAGGATGCCATGGAATAAGAGATGAGGTCTCTACACAAGAACGACACTTAGAAACTGATGGAGTTGCCCAAGAGAAAGAAGACAATTGGTTGTAAGTGAGTATTTACAAAGAAACAGGGATCTCTCAAGGAAGATACTGTAAGCTACAAAGCCATGTTGGTGGTGAAAGGCTACGCACAACGAGAAGACATTGATTACAATGAGGTATTCTCCCCTGTTGTAAAGCACTTATCAATTCGAATTTTGCTAGCGCTGGTAGCACAGTATGAGCTGGACCTTGACTAGCTCGATATGAAGACCGCCTTTCTCCATGCGATCTTGATGAGGAGATCTATATGACTCAGCCGATGGGAATCAAAAACAGGCAAAGAGAATATGGTATGTGTAATATCCCTGGTCTAAAATAATATATTTTTTATTTTTCTAAAGCATTTATTTATTTTACTGGTTATTTTATTATTATATGTTATTGTTAGTATTGAGTGTTTCATTATGATTATAATTATTATTGCTATTTTTATGGTTATTTTAATTATCATTAACTATTATTGTTATTAATATTATTATTATGTATTGGTATTATTATTGTTGATTATTATTACTAAAGTATTATTATTAGTATTATAATAATTATTATTTATTTCTATTATTACTTGGTTAATTATTATTATTATTTATCATTATTATTATTAATTTATTGTCTGAATCATTATTTTCCCTCCTTAATTCTTTTTCCCATACCTATTTATCTAAACCCGAAACCCACCAAACCAATAATCTATAACCCAAAACCCAATCCTAATCCAAATCCTATCTTATCAATTTTTTTCATAAATCTTAACTAATCCTAATCTAAATACTAACAAAAATCATATCATCCTAACTTACACAAATTCAAATCTGATTTTTAAAATCATAAACTTAATTAATTCTATCCTAAACTACTAAGTCAAGCAGTTTGAACCTAACTGAATTTCTAAGTTTTTTAAAATACCTAATAATCTATAAAAAGCCTAAACTACTTCTTTTTCTACCTCCAAAGAAAAATCAAGACCAAACTCTCCACATCTCCTTCTTTCTTTTCTCCTCAAGCGAAGCATAAATGAAAAGGAATCTCGAATTGCAGAAATTAAGAAACATGCTAGGGGAGATCAAAACCAAGTAAGTATTTATCTTCTCACAATTTATTTGATATAAATAGTTTATTAAACATCCTGTCTACACCATGATCTCCATGAATATTTTTATACATTAAAACCCAACCACAAATCTAACAAAAAAAATACATGTGAAGATATACCAATTCATAATTTTAATTTACATATTTTTTTCAGAATTTTTAACAAAGGATTTCCCAAAAAACGGACTCAGACCCAAGGCCAGGCCTGGCTCGGGCCAGGCCGGCTGGGCCGCAGCACAGGGCCTTAGGCCCTGTTCAAAAAAAAAAATTCCTGGACCAGGCATGGCCTAGCCTGGGCATGGGATGCTATATATATATATATATATATATATATATATATATATATATATATATATATATATATATATATATATATATATATATATATATATATATATATATATATATATATATATATATAGAAAAATGTATATCAGCCCGCGGGCTGAGAGTACTCTCTCAGCCTGCGGTGACGTGGCTCGATTTGTCACCTCACTGACTTGCGGCCCGCTTTTAGGGAGAAGTTAAATTACCAAATACCCCTTATGATAACTTTCCTTATTGCTTATTATTATTTTCCCCCCTTTTATTTTGCCGCTCTTTATAGGATATAAATTACTTTTCGCCTTATTTCTTTACCTCTTTTTTGAAAGATGTAGTTTCTCCTTTTCAGCCTGGGATAAATTTTTTTTTGAAAATATAAAATCTTTTCAGATCAATGTTTTCAGCCTGCGATAAAATTCTACTTTATAGTTTAATTTTTTTTGTATATAATGTAGTCAGAGTCTTGGTCGCATTGTACATTTAAACTGCGACCTTAGTCAAAGTCTTTGGTCGCAGTGTACATGGTGAAATGCGACCAAGGTCGCAGTGTTGTTATTGATAAAGATAGCCAGCAACTGCAATCTAGGGTTGCATTACATGGACTGCGACTTTGGTCGCAGTACGTTAAGTAATTATTTTTTTTGAATATAATGTATTCAGAGTCTTTGCTCGCATTGTACATTTAAACTGCGACCTTAGCCAAAGTCTTTTGTCGCAGTGTACATGGTTAAATGCGACCAAGGTCGCAGTGTTGTTATTGATAAAGATGGCCAGCAACTGCAATCTAGGGTGCATTACGTGGACTGCGACTTTGGTCGCAGTACGTTAAGTAAGTGTTGTTTTATTAAGTGTTGTTTTTTGGATTAAGTCATTTTTTGAATCTAAATGAAAAATGAAAAGTTGTCTGTTGTCTGATGCGACTTGGAGTCAGTCCGTGAGACGCGACCTGTCATAAAGATTTTATGAGATCTTTTAACGTCAAGTCTATGTTGACGAACCCCGCACCATTCGTTGTTTCCCGAAGCGGTTGTCTACGCGTCGGTTCTTCATTGGGTTTAGGCGTTAATGTCTTTTAATTTCAAACCGGCGCTGGCGGTTGGAGACCATTAATGCCGACGATTCTGATTAATGAACCATTAATTATGGTTATTATGGGCTGCCTATAAATAGGGCTCACGCTCTCCCTTTAACAGTCCATAATTAGACTGTTTTCTTTCGAGAGCAATTGCTCTGAGAATTTCCGTCTTCTTCAGAGTCTCTAACAGGGGCCTGCCTCCATGGATGAAGATGACCCTATTGACGAACTTGATCGATGTTCGTCCACAAGGGAAGAAGTCATAGACCTCATCGTCCACAAGGGAAGAAGTCATGGTCCTCGTCGTTCACAAGGGAAGAAGTCATGATCCCTGACGATGACTTAATCCTCACCGAGATCTGCTCTGACTTGATGCACCAGTCAAGCTTGCTGGTAACGGATGGTCAGAGTGGGTATGGCGGCGGGGGATGTGGTGGATATAGTGGTGGGTAGCATTCCCTGTGAGGTCTCAAAACCTCCTCTCTTACCCCAGAAGTGACATCGAGGAAACTCCATGCTCACTGGATAACCTTCTGGTGAAGAGATGTTCATAAACAAAAGATTCTGCTGCCACCAGACCTCCAGGAGAAGATTGCTCTTAGTAGTCAACAAGGGCTCTTCTTGGCTCTTTTGATGTTTTGTCTTCTTGGATACTTTGATGTTTAGTCTTCTTTGTAACACTCAATCTTATTGATTCTGCTGCCACCAGACCTCAAGAAGAAGATTTCTCTTAGTCAACAAGGGATTTTTTGATGTTTATGAAAATCACCTAGAGGGGGGGGGGGGTGAATAGGTGATAATGCTAATCAAAGGGCAATTTAAAAAATTTAAAGCTATAACAATCACAATATGAATGCAAGCAAGTAAGTATGATGAGCAAGTAATAAGTGCAAGCAAAGTAGAGTAATAATTGCAAGAATGTAAACCAATCGCAAACACAAGGATATGTTATCGAGGTTCGAGCACCCAGCTCTACTCCCCGCCTTCCCCAGAAGGATTCCGACCACTTCCACTAACACAAAGATCTCAAATACAATGGAGTACCCAACTCCTACAATCTCAAGAACAAGTGATTTTCTTGGTAGTCAAAAG
Organism: Agave tequilana; assembly: GCA_038442645.1. Classification (NCBI taxonomy): domain Eukaryota; kingdom Viridiplantae; phylum Streptophyta; class Magnoliopsida; order Asparagales; family Asparagaceae; genus Agave; species Agave tequilana. Next base: position 41,862 of record JAVJIF010021008.1, read on the forward strand.
ACCACAAACTCTCTCTTTCAAAAATCTCTTCCCTTACAAAGGTCCTTAGAGAATAATGAGTAGAAATGAAGCTCTTTTGTGTAAGGAAAAGAAATTGAAATCAGAGAAAAAGCTTTGAAAACCCTTCAGAAAATTGAGAGAATTTAGCACAAAAACCAAGAACTTTGAAAGCCTTAAACTTTTGATTTTTAGCAATAATAGTTGTTGTAACCAATCTCTCCCCAAACACCCCTATTTATAGGAGAGGGCTAGGGTTTAGGGATAAAACATATTTACTGATGTTTAGGAGGTAATTAGATCAAAATATATCCTTAAACGAATTTTTAAATACAAAAGACAAAAATAAACAGCTCTTAAAAATCTGCCCGTTACTGTTCAAACGGTCGGATCGGTCGACCGGGCCGGTCGACTGGTAGTATAAAAATTTGACCGTTAAAGACTAGCGGTCGACCGACCCGGTCGACCGATAAAACCTGTGAGCAAAAAATAATAGTCCGGTCGACCGCCCCGGTCGACCGACAGACGTGCACACGGATACGTGCATCTGCCAGGACTTCGGTCGACTGGTCCGGTCGACCGGACCAGACTGACACAGACTCGGTCGACCGACCCGGTCGACCGGATCAGGTCAAAAAGTCAATTTTAAAAAAAAAACAAAGAGGATTTTGATTTTAACAAAAATACTTTTGAACAGGGATTAGTATAAAACATAAATATATATCTATAGGCAAAATCTTGTATGCAAAATATTTTTGTATAATTTATAAGAAATTATTTTGGAATGAGCATGTGCGCAAAAACGTGTGTGATAGAGCTTCAAACCTATCCACTATTCTTTAACAAACTATAAACTGAAAAACAAATTACATGAAGACTTCTTATGCTATCTTCAAGTCTTTGAGCCATCCAATGCCTTGCTAGTGCCTTCTCTTCTATGATCCTTCCTTGATGTGCAATTTGCCTTCCTTGCTTTGTGGAACTTAGAAGTTCTTGCAATAGCTAAGCGAATGGTCTCTAAACATGGTACAAACCTGAAACTTATCTTAACAAACTTGTTAGTACCAAATAGCTCATATTTGGTTTGTCATCATCAAAACACAAAACAATTGGAGAGTGTAACCTCTTGGGCCAACAGTTTAGTCTTCTTGGCTACTTTGATTTTTAGTCTTCTTTGTAACACTCAATCTTATTGATTCTGCTGCCACCAGACCTCAAGAAGAAGATTGCTCTTAGTCAACAAGGGATTTTTTTGATGTTTTAGTCTTCTTTTGTACTGCTGTATTTGTAACACTCAATCTTATTGTATAAGAGATCGTTTTGTATCATTTGCACATGCCTGGAGATAAATGCCTGGACATAAATAAAAAGCATATTTGTTTTTTTAATAAACTACGAACTTTTTCGCAGCCATGCATTGCAAACAAAACAACTATGATCATAGATAACACTGCGACCAAGGTCACATAAGATACATTGCAAACAGTAACTACTGTGACCAGGGTCGACACTGCGACCAAAGACTGCGACTAAGTAACTGTTGTGGTGACGTGTCACATCGTCGCAGTGTTGTTGTTGATTAAGACTAAAAACCAGCAATAGCGACCAAGATTGGAGATTATTTTTTTAAGACTGTGGCCATCAACTGCGACCAAAGTCGCAGTGTTGTTGTTGATTATTTATAAAGACCACCAACTGCGACCAAGGTCGCAGTGATGTTGTTGATTAAGAGTAAAGACCAGCAACTGCGACCAAGGTCGCTGTGTATTTTATTAAGACTAAACAGCAACAACTGCGATCAAGGTCGCAGTTTTTTTTATTAAGACTACGGTCAGAAACTGCGACCAAGGTAGCAGTGTTGTTGTTGAGTAAGACTAAAGTCCAGCAACTGCGACCAAGGTCGCAGTGTATTTATTAAGTCTGCGTCCAGCAACTGCAACCAATGTCGCAACCTTTCATTTTAAAAATTTTTAAGGGTGAAGTAATATAATTATTAACTGCGACCAAGGTCGCAGTGTTGTTAAGGATAAAGATGGTCGCAGTGTACATGGTTAAATGTGACCAAGGTCGCAGTGTTGTTGTTGATAAAGATGGCCAGCAACTGCAGTCTTAGGTCGCTTTACATGGACTGCGACCTTGGTCGCAGTACGTTAAGTAAGTGTTTTCCTTTAGATTAACATGCATAGCGACCAAGGTCGCCGTGTTCTTGTTTTATTAGTGTTGTTTTGGATTAAGTCATTTTTTTGAATCTAAATGAAAAATGAAAAGTTGTCTGTTGTCTGATGCGGTCAGAAACTGCGACCAAGGTAGCAGTGTTGTTGTTGATTAAGATTAAAGACCAGCAACTGCGACCTTGGTCGCATTGTATTTGTTAAGTCTGCGTCCATGGTCGCAGTATTTCAACCAATACATAGTAGTAAAAATGTAATTCACACAAATAACTTTAGAAAACAGATTTATATATATTTAAAAGAAAAACAAAATACAATTTTTTAACTTCTAATCGTCGTCATCACCATAGTAATCAGATTCGTCGTCAAGAGTCATGCTTTCGTCTTCTGTATCGCTTTCGTCTTCTGTCTCTTCCTCCTCTTCAGGTACAGTCTCATCGTCGCTTTCTTCCTCTTCATGTTTGTGTTTTGGTTCATCAATGAACTCCCAGAAAGGGTCGTCTGTATCAAGCTCAGATTCTGACCCATAGCGAGACATTATTTCAGAACTAAACATAAAATCATCATTTGATGATTGGCTTCTTTCCGGTGAAGACGGTGGTGATGGTGAAGACATTTTTTGAATGTATTGGCTTCTTTCCGGTGAAGACAATGGTATGTTTTTAATCCTTTGCTCATGACCCTTTATATATTTTTAATCCCGGAATTCCAAAAGGTTTAAGCTCTCGGACCACGTGAATATCTCTCAAATATATTTTCTATCTTTTCCCAAAAATTGTATACTTCCTAGGTGACTGTTCAGTTATCCAAAACAGTTTAAAAGTTAATACACTATAACTTTAAATTACTTTGAACTCCAAAACAGTACATTATTGCGACCAAAGTCGCATTGGGAACTGATAAATGATTAACTGCGACCATAAATTGCATCCGTAGTAGGATTGCGACTATGGTCGCAGTGTTAAGAGCAGCAGTCGCAGTTTGGATATGTAATTAAAAGAGCTTATAAGTTAATATAGTGAGAAAGAGACCTTACAAAAAAAAGAATTAAAAGCTTTTAAAAGAAGACAAAATATAATTGAATATCAGAAGATCAGGAAATCCTAATCCTCGTCATTATCACCATCATAAGCATTCATCGTCTTCATTCTTCTGCTCTTCCTCTTCATCACTTATTTCCTCATCATCTTGCTGGTTTTGAGGTTTTTTTGTTTCACCGATGAACTCCCAGAATGGATCGTCTCTATCAAGCTCTTCGTCTGACCCGTTGCTAGGAAGCGAGCCTACAGCATCAGAGGACATGCTTTCATCAAGCATGTCTCCGTCAAGTGGCAGAGGAATAATGTCTTCTTCACTAACCCACATGAAAAATTCATTATCATCATGAATAGGAGGATCAGTTAATACATTATTTGATGTAGTGAGATAGTCAAAAGGAGTGAAGTCCAGACTGGTATCAGATTCACTAGAATATCCTAAAGACAAAGGACCGGTGGGGGATTGATTGAAGTTGAATTCTGAGTGTTCAGAGGAAGAAGATGGGGAAGACATGATTCAAGAATGAATTTTTTTTTGGAAGTTTTTGAAATCAAATTGAAAAGGAAGAGCAAAATTATAATTTTTTAGGTATGAGGTAATATATTAGTTACAAGCATTATATAAAGGTCAATATTGTGGAAGAACATGAATAGTAATAATAATTGTTACAGGTGAGGTTGAGTATGGTAGGAAGTGGTAAAAAAAATTAAATATTTAATTGAAGATTTATTGCTGGAGAATCCGAAGTACAAATTAACTTTTTATAGAATTGTTTGGCTATATTTTTAGATTACGTATGGTGCACATCTTTCCTTTCTCGAGATTAACATTAGTGCATCTCTTTTTTTCTAGACTGGTGTTGTATCACGGTAGATATAATATTAATTACTTCTTTTACATAAGGCATGAGAAAGAAGATTGCGAATTTGGTCGCAGTACCGAAGGAGGTCGCATTGCTATGCGATAGCATTTTTTGTCTTATATTCTTTATTCTGTATTAAGTCTGCGACCATGGAATGTTTTTTTACTTTTGAATGCTAGAAGTCGCAGTCGTCATTTAAAGGGTATTTTTGTCATTTTGATTCACGATTGTTTAGGCGGGATTTTTTTATTTTTGTGGCGCCCACACTCTGCGACCGATGTGTGGCCTATATTCAGCCACGTCCCGCAGGCTGAGAAACTCTCTCAGCCCGCAGACTGAGGTACAGTAAGCCCATATATATATATATATATATATATATATATATATATATATATATATATATATATATATATATATATAATATATATATATATAGATAGGGGTTACTGTACCTCAGCCGACGGCTGAGAAAGTTTCTCAGCCTGCGGTGACGTGGCTGAATATTTGCCACATATCGGTCGCAGAGTGTAGGCGCCAAAAAAATCAAAAAAATCCCGCCTAAAGAATCGTGAATCAAATTGACGAAAATGCTCCTTTTTTACTTCTAAACTAGCAAAAAACTCATCCACAACCAAAATTTACCTAAAAATTGTAATTTACATTTTTCTTTTTAGTTGAATATATCTACAGTTATAAATTTCTAATTCTACTACATCAAAAATATAATAGAAAAAAATTTGGATGAAGATAATGTGAAATAAAAAGCAGAAGTGAAAAGTAAAAAACATGCTTGAAACATAAAAAAAACTGTTGTTTTTTATTTAATTTTTTTATTATTTAATTCGTGTTATTTCAACTCATATAGGTTTAATAAAAGAAACTGAAATGAATAAAAAATGAAATTTAATGTGGGGCAACCGTATATTGATTTTTCTATTACAAATGTACAGTGTAAAAAATAATGAAATGCAATGGTTAATTTTTTTCGCATTCCTTATCCACAAAAAATTCTTAACAGACGAACATGATATCGTTCAGCATATTCTGACCGTTTTACAAAGTCTGCGATCATAGTCGAGTCATAGCATAATAAAACTTTCGAACATTGCGACCATGGTCGCAAAGATAATATAATATAACTTTCAATTTTATATGACGACTGCGACACTAGTCGCAGTCATAGTATAACAAAGCTTTCTATCACTGCGACCATGGTCGCAAACTTAATATAATATAACTTTCAATTTTATATCACGTCTGCGACCCTGGTCGCATACCTTATTCGCATAAAAAAACAGACGAAACATGCTATCGTTCAGTACTGCGACCTCGTTCAGCACTGCGACCACAGTCACTATCTTTTTTCACATGCCTTATGTAACAGATTTTTGATAATTTTACAAATTAGATTAGCCATGCGACCCTGAGATCAGTCCGCGTATATCACATCTTATAAAATACTATATTAATTACTCTGAATTAAATGAAGTAATTAATATTCTATCTACCGTGATACAACAACAGTCTCGAAAAAAGAGATGCACTAATATTAATCTCGATAAAGGAAAGATGTGCACCATACATAATCTAAAGATATAAGCAAAACATTCTATAAAAAGTAATTTATACTTCACGTAATAAAACCTCTGAAAAAAAGGAACTCTTCGGATTCTTCCACCATAACTCTTCAATTAAATATTTAATTTTTTTACCACTTCTTCCAATACTCAACCGTCGCCTATAACAATTATTATTACTATTCATGTTCATTCACAATATTGACCTTTTTATAATGCTTGTAACTAATATATTATCTCATATCTAAAAACTATATTTTTGCTCTTCCTTTTCAATTTGATTTCAAAACTTCCAGAAAACAATTCATTCTTGAATCATGTCTTCCCCATCTTCTTCCTCTGAACACTCAGATTTCAACTTCAATCATTCACCCACCGGTCCTCTTTCTTTGGGGTATTCTAGTGAATTTGATACCAGTCTGGACTTCACTCATTTTACTATCTCACTACATCAAATAATATTTTATCTGATCCTTCTCTTCATGAGGATGATGAAGTTTTCATAGGGCTTAGTGAGGAGGAAATTATTCCTCTGCCACTTGACGGAGACATGCTTGATGAAAGCATGTCTTCTGATGCTGCTGGAGGCTCGCTTCCTTTGAGCATATCTTTAACAGGTTCTTCTCGACACGGATCGGACGAAGAGCTTGATAGAGACGATCCATTCTGGGAGTTTATCGATGAACTAAAAAATCCTCAAAAAGAGGAAGATGATGAGGAAATCAGTGATGAACAGGAAGACGAGGAGAATGAAGACGACGAATCTGCTTATGATGGTGATGACGACGAGAATTAGGATTTCCTGATCTTCTGATATCCAACGTTATTTTGTCTTCTTTTAATAGCTTTTAATGCCCTTTTTTTGTAAGGTTTCTTTCTGACCATATTATGTTATAAATAAAATTTACTTCTATCTGTAAAATAATCTTTCATATTTTTAAAGTACATATAAAGTATTCCGTATAATTATTATTTCTGTATCTTTTCTGCGATAATGGTCGCAGTACTCATATAATAATTACATATGAAACTGCGACCACGGTCGCTGTCCAGTCATAAACAGTTTGATCGTTTTGCATTCAATAAAGTTAAAAACAACTACCATGGTCGCAGTTCAAAATTAAACTATATAAACAGATAATACTGCGAACATGATCGCAATACTCTCAAATCAGTATATTTCACTGTATATTTCACTGTATATCACAAATTAGAAAACTGTAACTGCTGTTCTTAAACACTGCGACCCTAGTCGCAGTCCTACTTCGCATACAATAAGTAAAAAAAATTCGTAGTTTATAGGCGGCTGAGACAACAGTTACAGTGAAGAGCAATATATAAAATCATACGTAAACTGCGACTATAGTATCAGTCCTTAGTCACCGTTATTACATTTAACCTAACAAAAAAATCATCCACAAAATATTGTCGTGAATACTGTGATCATAGTCGCAGTCCTTGATCGCATGCAATATGTAAAAATAAATTTAATAGTTTATAGGCGGCTGAGACAACAGTCACAGTGAAGAACAAATATATAAAATAATACGTAAACTGCGATTATAGTATCAGTTCTTAATCACCGTTATTACATTTAACCTAGCAGAAAAAACGTCCACGACATGCTCTCGTTAAACACTGCGATCATAATCGCAGTCCTTGTCCACATTCAATATGTAAAAAAAATAATAATAATTTATACATTACATGCGAAAAAAGTAAACTGCGACTATATTCAAAATCAGTAAAATTCTTACAGATCATATCATAAAAAATCTACAAATTAAATAATTGTAGACTGCGATAAAGGGCGCTTTTAAAACTATTGAGAATTACTTATTGACCACTACGACCTTAGGCGCATTCCAAAAATATATAATATCTGCGTTTAAAAAAATTTAAAACTATTGAGAAATTATTTTATTGACAATTACGAGCTTAGGCGCATTCCTAAAATATATAATATTTGCGTAAACAAAAAAAATTAATAAAGAAACATTCAAATTAGTTTCGTGATTTGATGAAGTTGGTCGCAGTTTGGCCGCAGTTATAAAAGATAATTGTGACAATATTGACTAACGTCAGAAATATAAAAAAATAATAAACTATACAGATCCACTATCTTTTACCGCAGGGGCATTTAGCAATTTTAACTGTTTCAATAGGCGGGGCGTCCTTTCTAGTGTGGCTAATAATGTGCCACATCACCGCAGGCTGAGAGGGTCTCTCAGCCGTCGGCTGATATACATTTTTCTCATATATATATATATATATATATATATATATATATATATATATATAAAGAAAAAAAAGAAAGAAAGAAATAAGAATTGCATATTAAAATAATTAGTTAAAAATATCAAAAACTAGAGAAAAATATAAATAATAGTCTACAATAATTCTACTTTCTATGATAAAAATTTTAGACCAATACCAACATAAATTAACTCAAACCAAAAAAACCCACTTTAAATCCATTTTTCTTACTGGTAAATTCAGACCCGTTAAGTCTTTTAATGGTTTAAAGCCTATTAAAAATTCAACAAAAAAATTAGAAATTTGATTTAAACTAAACCTACTAAATTCATTAGACCCAGAGTACCATATTCCTAACTCCTAAACTAATTAATCAAGATTAAAACCCCTTATAACTCCTGAAAATCACCTAGAGGGGGGTGAATAGGTGATAATGCTAATCAATGCACAATTTAAAAATATGATGCAACAATTGCCCAAAACAAGACTAAGAGCCGAATGCCCCGTAAGGGTTTTGAACTCCTTCCTCCTGATTCCTCGTAAAATGAGTTAGAGGTGCACAATGCAACCTTGTTGTATGGGACTATGATTGACAAGATGAATGAAAACAAATGAATCTTGCAATGAAGATAGAGAGCAAGTAATAAGAGCAATGAAAGTAAAGCAAGAAACAAGTGCAAGTAAACCAAATGCAAACACCAAGATTTGTTATCGAGGTTGAGCACCCAGCTCTACTTCCCCGCCTTCCCCAGAAGGATTCCAACCACTTCCACTATCACAAAGATGTCACAAATACACCGGAGTACCCAACTCCACAATCTCAAGTACAAGTTCTCTCTTAGTAGTCAAAAGACCACAAACTTTCTCTTTCAAAATTCTCTTCCCTTACAAAGGTCCTTAGAGAACAATGAGTAGGAATGAAGCTCTTGTGTGCAAAGAGAAAAGAAAATGAAATCAGAGAATTCTTGAAAACACTTCAGAAATTGAGAGAGAATTTCAGCACAAAAATCAAGAAACCAAGTCTTTTGAAAGCCTTAAACTTGTGGAAATTTTGATAATTTTTTCTGGTAACCAAACTCTCTCTAAACACCCCTATTTATAGGAGAGGGTTAGGGTTTAGAGATAAAACATTTTTAAGGCTAATCAGAATGTATTAAAACCAAAACATGTCACTTAAACACACTTAAGTGAGAAAAGGACAAAAATAAATCTGCTCAGAAAACTAGCCGTTACTGTTCAAACGGCTAGTCCGGTCGACCGGCCCGGTCGACCGCTAGTTCAAAAGTAATTAGCCGTTGCAGTATACGGTCGACCGGCCCGGTCAACCCAAACAAACAGAGAGCAAAGTGTTACAGCCAAGCAGGTCTCGGTCGACCGTCACGGTCGACCGTGAAACGTGCACACTGATACGTGCATCTGCCAGAACCACGGTCGACTCGGGCGGTCGACCGGCAAAACCTGACATAGGCACGGTCGACCCGGGCGGTCGACCGGCTCAGGCCAAAAATCAAATTTCAAACAGAATTTTGAGGAGATGAATATTTTTACCAAAAGATGTTTTAAATAGGAATAAGTATAAAACATAAATATGGATTTGTAGGCAGAGGATTTTGTTTCAAAATATTTTTGTATAATTTATATGAAATAAATTTAGAAATAAGATGTGCGCAAAAACGTGTGTGATAGAGCTTCAAACCTATTCACTATTCTTTAACAAAACTCTAAACTAAAAACAATCTAATAAAGTCTCTTGAGCAATCTTGAGCCATGCAATGCCTTGCTAGAGCCTTCTCTTCTATGTTCCTTCCTTGATGTGCAAAAAGCCTTCTTTACTTCATGAACCTAGAATTTCTTGCAATAGCTAAGCAATGGTCTCCAAATATGGTACAAACCTGAAACTTATCTTAACAAACTAATTAGTACCATATAGCTCCTATTTGGTTTGTTATCATCAAAACTCTAAACAAATGGAGAGTGTAACCTTATGGGCCAACAACTCCCAAGTAGAACATCCTTTTAAAATTCTAACAATTTTTATTGAAATGAACTATGTAGATTTATCGGGGTCCTATGATTTCAATGCTTTGGACTTGAGATCGAGTTCAGGTGAGTGTCATTTTTCTCCTTTTGTTAAATAAGAATTTTGTGATAAATGATTTTATATGGTTGTGTAATTATGTTACAAAAATTTACCGAGATGATATTTGTGAGTGTTTACTCTTGTATTGCTTCTTTATTTATTGTCGTCAGTTACCTGTAACATTTCATGTGATCATCTGACTTATTTTATCAGTGTGATTACTTGTATTCCTTCATGAGACATCGGTGAGTGCTCAACCTATTTAGTTAGTTCATATGAGTGTTTATCAATATCATTGCATGTGTGAAGGATTATTACTTTGATTCTAGGCTAGTTGTCGTACACCTTAGACTGTGATTTGGATTGATCTTGAGATTGACTTAATTGATATTTATAGATTTATTTGAGGTATTATCGGACATTTATTTGATGATGTTTCAGATTCATTTGGACAATAAAGATGGATTAAATAAGATGTTACCTGATTTATCTTGATGCTTGAATTTATATATGGACCTAGAGTTCAACTTGTGATTTACATGATATCTTGATTCATATTTAGATGAGATCAATAATAGTTGGATTCTGATCATATGGGAGAATACCTTACCGTGATTTTTGATCTAACATATGATACTGATTTTGGATTATTAGTTGCAAATATTTTATTTAGATATATTCACTGATAAATTATCTGAGTAATGATGTTCATTGATATTAGAGTTTGGATAATGAGACTTTCTAGATTTTATATGGCTTGAGGGTGTCCCACTCCTTAATTATGATCTCGATTGGGATTTGAACTATCAGTGATGAAATTTAGACTATAATCAAATTTAGATCTTGGATTGGACTGGTTCTTGATGGTAGTTATATGAGTGATATCTGAGTGGCATTATCAGTAGATTTGATTATTCTTATTGATGGTAAAACATGAGAGAGTTTAGTTGGATATTCATGATTTGGTTTTGACTACTTCAGTTATTAGAGATAGAGTTATTATAAGAGTGATTTCATTGATATCAGTGACTACATTACATATTCGGAGTTTTACGGCAGCTATTGATCGACTTTACTTATTGGTGACTTAGAGGGTGGATATATGGATGACCTTGAGAATCTGAGTTCATTGTACACCCTGCCCAGATTATTCTATTCATTCCAGTAGGTCATTACTCATCATGAATATCATGATTTACGTGAGAAACTTGACTGATTATACTTGTCATCTACCTGATAATTATATGTCCATGTTACCATAGTTGCTGAGAAAATATTGTTATACGGTAACAACACCCTCATGTTATACTTGTTACATGTCCTCTTATACCGGTATCCTGTTCACTGATATTATATATCTGTTATACCGGTATCCTGATCACACATGTTGACATTGTTACCCACCAAGTTATCCCAGTGGTCTAGCTAACATGTACATTAAATAATCTTGATAATCTAAATAACCTGATATTAAACAACTTATACTGGGATTGGGAAGATTGATGGAGGAGACAATGTCTGTATTTTGGGTGGACCTAGGATATAGATTGCGCAGCTGAAAGAAGGTTCCACTGCAGGGTTCCGGGGGGGGGGGTGACTGACACCCCGTCCTGTTCTTATTCCTGTTATACATGTTACATGTTCCTGACTACCTTGCGGTAGGGCCTGACTCAGTGCCAGGAGTATGGGCCGTGGTCCCGGGTTTGTACGGGACCCACCTAAAGCATGGATAATGTCTCAAACCGATCAGTTTCAATAACTTAGGACCTCGATTGACACGTATGATAGGCGTAATATGGGATGCATCTATTACAGGTGGCAATTGGTGTTTGCTGACATAATAAATAATAATGTACTGTAACTGATTGTCTTTGCCTGATATATGTATGTATGATGGACACCCGATGTTACACCTGACCCGATTGGACATCTGACTTTAGTACTAACTCACTCTACCCGCCTGATATATAGATTGTAATAGACACCTGATTGGATACCTGATTGGACACATACTCTACTGTACGCTATCCACATTACTGTTTATTTACTTTATTCATGTCATTTCTTATTCTAGTATATATATTTTCTTTTCTGCTCACATGTTATATGCACATGCACTTTTCAGTTTATTCTTCACATTCACTAGGAGTTCTGACTCCCTGGATTTGCATATCCAGATATGAGGCTATTTATTACTGATCAGGTATTGGAGAGGATCACATGCATATTGAGGAGCTGGAGTCTCTCTTCTTGATTATCGATATTCTTGCTCTTTTGTTCATGTTATTTCCTGATTCTATCTATATCGCATCCAGTTATCATTTCTTTCTTATATTCATCTGCTATCATTGTGTTAAATATTTATATGTTATATTACAGTGATATTGATTTATCATAGTAGATTTTATAGCATGTTCAAGTTACCTTAGGTTTAGCGTGTATGCGTGGGGTATTTTCCTCACGTATATACATCACCGAATTTGGTCGCGACTCCGTTTTCACGTATGTTGGGAAGCGGGGCGTGACATGGTTTTCTTAGTATCAGAGCCAGGTTCGACATAAAAAGAGAACCTAGTTCACACCAGTAACCTGAGACAGTTATATTTACACTGCAATAAATATATACTATTCACATGATGATACCGAGTCCACTTGAGAATTGATCGTCCTCTCTTTTGGAATCCATCTCTTGAATCTTTTGATATCCTTAATTTCAACTCTTCTTCTAGAATAATCTTGACTCCATCTTTATTCTTATTCTTCTTCGCGATTTTATTTTTGATTTTGTATCTTGAAATTGGTCACTCTATTCTGAAGTCGGTAACAAAGATCAGAGCGCGCAGGGAAGCGAATGGACCCATGATACAGTGAGAAGCGGAATGAAAGTTTTATCTTCTTCCTTGATCTTGATTTACTATCATTCCCTACTTTATCGAAATTTTGAGGACAAAATTTTTATAAGATGGGTAGAATGTAATATCCATGGTCTAAAATACTGTATTTTATTTTATTTTACTCGTTATTTTATTATTATTTGTTATTCTTAGTATTGAGTGTTTCACTATGATTATAATTATTATTGCTATTTTTTATAGTCATTTTAATTATTGTTAACTATTATTGTTATTAATATTATTATTATGTATTGGTATTATTGTTGTTGATTATTATTACTAGAGTATTATTATTAGTATTTTAATAATTATTATTTATTTCTATTATTATTTGTTAATTATTATTATTATTTATCATCATTGTTATTATTAATATTATTGCCTGAATTATTATTTTCCCGATTCTTTTCCCCATACCTTTTTATCTAAACCCGAAACCCACCAACCTAATAATTTATAATCCAAAACTCAATCCTAATCTAAATCCTATCTTATCAAATTTTTCATAAATATTAACTAATCCTAATCTAAATACTAACAAAAATCATATCTACCTAACTTAGACAAATCCAAATCTTATTTTCAACATAAACTTAATTAATTTTATCCTAAACTACTAAGTCAAGTAGTTTGAACCCAACTGAAATTCTAATTTTTTTAAAATCTCTAATAATCTATAAAAAGCCTAAACTACTTCTTTTTCTACCCCAAAGAAAAATCATGACCCAACTCTCCACACCTCCTTCTTTCTTTTCTCCTCAAGCAAAGCATGAATGAAAAGGAACTCGAAGTGCAAAAATTGAGAAACATGTTAGGGAGATCAAAACCAAGTAAGTAATTTATCTTCTCACAAATTATTTGATATAAATAGTTGTAGGCTATCTAAAAATCACTGAAGACAAATCATCAAAAAGCAAAATCTAAACTCCAGACGCAAGACTAATCATTGCCACCAGCGCAGTACCAAGACGCGAGGGTTGAAACCCGCGTCTCAACATCACTGCAATGACCAAGACGCAGAGCATGAAAGCCGCGTCTCAGCATTACTACAGTACCAAGACGTAGAGTCCAAAGCCCGCGTCTCACGTGAAGCTTGACGCAGAATTTGAAGCTCGCGTTTCTCAAGCATCACCTCAATGGCAAAAAGCGAGGCCCAAAACTCGCATTTCGGTTATAACTGCCCTCACTACTGGGTCAATTACTGCCCACGTAATAAGGAGTTAACCCCCATTATGGAGTGTTTTAGCGGACACTTTTACCCCTGAAACCTCTATAAATAGCCCAGTTTGTTATGGAAGAGGGGTCGGAAAAATCTTTGGTCAGAAGAACTTTGGTTGTAAGCGTAGAAGGACCAAGATCTCTAGCTAAAAGAAAAAGAGAGTTTAACTCTTCTAACAATTTGCTGCGTACAAGTTTGTTTTTGCCTACAGTCTCTTTGAGATTCTTGTGGACAGAAGCTGTGTACTTCATCCACCATCCAAAGAGAGGATTCTCAAGAGGTCCTGACGTTCACGCGGTCAACAAAAAATAAGATTCACTTTCTATTGCCACATCAAGAACCTGACATTAAACAAAGGGGAGATTTGAGCTTGAATATCTCCCCTCTCTTGTAAAAGGATTATTGATCCGTTGTAATTTCTTTACAATCAGATAAAGATTTATACATTAATCTTCAATTTTTCCCTACCAAACAAGAGATGGCGACTCCGTTGGGAAAACTTTCTCTACCGATAAGCAAGTCGTGGCACAAGGTCTCCTCGGGGACCCGCTCTCAGATCCGCTATGAGATCCTTTCAGACACGATTGACAAGAAGAGTGCCATGGCTGTAATACCCCGTTCCCGGAATACGTACCTAGTTGCGTATTCAGATTTTCGATCGTATTTTTTCGATTTGTTTCCTATATTTATTCCGTATTATGAATTCCTTGTATGATTGTTTTATCTTGGTTGTGGATTCGTGGATTCGGAGTCAGCCCTAGTCTGAACCGAAGACCCGATTATAGTATAGTATTCGATTTGGCCTTTTCGGTGATTAGATTTGACCGATTTCAGTTTCAAATGTTATTTTCCAATATATTAGATTTTCTGTGATTTTCTAGATTTTTCTTGGATTAAATTGAATTTCTTCAAAACCGGTGTCGGCCAGTGCCGCTGACCGATTCCTGGATTTTTAATTCTCAAATTGTTGGAATTTCATGATGATCCTTTAGACATAATTACTTAGAATCATATTTCTTATTTACATTCTTTTTCTGAGAATTTTATGATTTTATGAAAATTCCAACGGAGTCGGTAGGTAACTGATTCCGGGATTTTTAGTTTTAAAACTATAAAGTATTTCTTAAAAAGGATTTCACTATGAGTCTTCATATATTATTATTGATTTTGGGTAAATTTTCGAGTCGTTCCGAAATACTTGAATTTCGGACGATTCCGGCATTTTCCGAAATGATTTCCACATCTTTGACTTTAACCCAGGTATCAGTCTTTTCATCAGTTTCATCTTGAGTCCAAGAGAAAATATCTTCTCTTTATTAATTCTTTTCCTTTTCCTTTTTCTATTTTCTTTCCTTTTTCTCCAAGACAAATGGATTTTTCCCAATTTTCCAAATTCCAAAACCCTTTCCAAAATGCCACCTCATTTCCCACCTACCCCATTAAATGCACTTCCCTCTCTCTCCCCCCATGGCCGGCCAAGTGGCCAAGGTGAGGGGCACATCACCTCCTCCTCTTTTGCAAGAACACCCCTTCCTCCTATCCTAATTTCACTCCCTATACAAAATCCCCATCATATATATATTTCCCTTTGCACTTCACTCCATTTTCTTCTCCACTTCAAACAAAAGAGAAAACCCTCTCCAAGTCTCTCCTTCACCTCAACCTAAACCCTAGCTCCAAGAACTCCACCAGATCTTCTCTTCCAGCTCAAGCTTCTGATTTGGAGCTCGGATCGTAGCTCTCTTCGTCGCCAAGGATCGCTTGGGAGCTATTTGTCGACCACCCTCTTCCCGGACTCGTAGAGATTCAATCAAACGGTTCCAAGTGAGTATCCTTACTCACCAAGATATGTTCCATTCCTAGTATACTTTACCCCCATATCTTGTGCTCACATGCCATAAAAATCACATTTTTACCATCGAGAACAACCCCCAAGTTCTGTTCTGTAAACTGCTCCCCGACCACTATTAGTCGACTTGACCTAGAACCTAGTCGACTAGAACCCTTAGCTGGAACTTAGCTTTTCTGGAAAAACACAGTATTAGTCGACTTACCCCATATATTAGTCGACTAAACCCTTCTGGAAACAAATCTCAACTCTCTGGAAATCCCTATTAGTCGACTCCTGAATCCACCTAGTCGACTAACCCTTCCTGAACCAGAAAACCCCAACTTTCTGTATCATAGACTTAGTCGACTTAAGTATCTGTTAGTCGACTTGACTCTTCTATTAGTCGACTACTCCCTTGACCCTAGTCGACTAACATTTCCTGAATCAGAACCCAACTCTCTGTTACACAGTTTTAGTCGACTGTACCCTACTGTTAGTCGACTAACCCTTCTATTAGTCGACTACTCTCTGGACCTAGTCGACTAACTTTGTCTGATTGTTATAGTTGATTCCTATCTAAACTTTGGATCTTATGCTTGGTTCAGGTATTCGTATACAGTGCTTCATGACTCGTTACTTGTGTATATTACTTCTAGTTACTCCATAATTCTATGTTTATGCATTGCCCTGTAATTGCTTGTTTCATTCTTATACTTGTACCTTGCCGTGATACTATTGCTTCCTTATTTTATAGCATGCGTGGCAGACCCTTTGAGGTCGTTGAACCCTAAGTTGTTTCAATGTTTCCACTTGCCTTACCTTAATACAGCCTTGTCAGTTATCTATTTCCTTTTAACACATGTATATCACATGACACCTAATATGTTATCACCTAACCATGCCACCACCTTACTAGACCCTATAGTTATGTCATGGCTGACCCGGTCTATTATCAATCTATTGTTATGTTTCATTTCTTGTTATACATCACCACCTCGTCATGCTATCTTTTAAAACCAAGCATGATACACTTGACCGTATGGTTATCTTGTTTACGGGAACCCTGTCTTGTTTTATGGAACTAAGTGCCACACCATACTCGGTGGGGGCCACCTCTAGAATCACTCCCTCAGAACAAAGTGCCACACTACACGGTGGGGGCCACCTCTTGAATCTGTAGAGCTATCACTGTTATAACTGTTTATTCCCGTAACCAGATAATTATGTTAATAAGCTACAACTTGTATGGGTATGGGAGGAAGTGATGGATGCCGGAATGGTACCTTGCTTATAGTGATGGATATGATATATGCGGCGGAAAGTTATAGTGGGACTTGGGGCCCACATGATTACATCTAGGGGGACTTTGGGCCTCCAAACCGGTCCCAGGTGGTGGGAACCGTTGGACCAACAAACTGGTCCCCGGTGTATGAGTACCACTATAAGAAGCTCTATCAGTTCTCCATCTACTTCCGTTAACAAACCTCGAATAGCTTATATATGGATGTATGTGAGTTGGGATCGATACCGAAACACATACCTAGATATATGAGTTAGGCGAATAATAACAATAATAATAGATGTCAGTTATGTTCTCTGTTATAGTTACCATTATGTGTACCAGCTATGATTCCTGTCCTAGTCCCCGTTATGACTCATGTTATATTGTGACTCTTATTTACTTGTCGTGATTCCAGTGATGACTCCGGTTATTGGATTACGTCTTTCTCATTATGATTCATGTCTTCTTGTTATGTATTCTCGTTATGATTATAGTATGATTTGCAACTCTGATTCTATATGCTTGGATTACTGTGGCATGAGATAGAGGTATATAGATGAGGGTTTCCTTGTTTGGATTATTCCCTCGATGTATTAGTCTCATGGGACCGTGACTTAAGCATATACAATCACTTTTGCTTGTAATCAGCTTTACTTGTATTTTCCGTTTTATGATTATGTCAATACCTGTCCTTATATTCCATACTTGTGTTCTAACCCCTATTTATGTCTCTTAGCCACTTGGCTGTAGCTCATTTATTGCCATATGTCTTGATTCCTTGGATTTGCATATTCAGATTCCGGAGCTTGGATCGAAGTGGAGTTGTCCACCGTAGATCGAGCTCTCCTTAGCGAGCAGGCACCTTAGCTCCAGTTCCTTGCACCTGACTCCTTTCGACTCACGGGATCTTCATCCTACTCGTGAGCATTTGTCTTCTTATTGTATATTTGACTTTTGGACTTGTTATGATAAAAGACATATGTAATATGTAATGTTTATCATACTGTGATGACTTTGTATTGTACTTTTATGTTGGCATATGAAAGAATACCACGCTTTGTGTTGTACTCTGATCCTTGCTTGTACTTTTTGTGCTTAGCGTATATACGTGGGGGCTTCTTCTGACCTACGTATATACGTTGCAGTGACGTCCCCGTATCCGTGGAATCGGGGCGTTACAGGTTGGTATCAGAGCTTAGGCTCTCCCACCTATAGTACAATCAAGTAGCAAATTACTGTAATTTGCTATGCCAACTACAATGTACAAAGTTATCTAGTCCTTCTTGATTCTACATTTAGTCCTCCTAGATTTCTTCCTTCATATCCTGAAATCCTTCCATTTTTCCAACTCCTTCCAGCTATCTTTAGCCATCTAGTATGGAGAGGAGATCGGGCCGCAGCAACTCTGGATCAGCATCGAATGGAGCAGCGGGAGAGAATGTGGATATATTGAGGGTTATCCAGATGATGATGGAGAACCAGCAACAGCAGACCGAGCTTCTCCGGCAAGAGATAGCAGCACCTAAGGAACAGAGGCCGGGGAACATATCAGACTTCAGGCGGCTGCAACCAGCTATCTTCACGGGTGGAGAGAAACCATTGGATGCTGAACAATGGTTGACGGATACATCAGATCTATTGAATGCGGCCAGAGTTCCAAAGGAGAACCAAGTTGAGGTTGCCAAGATTCAACTGAAGGATATAGCCAGGACTTGGTGGCTAGCAGAGGAGGCCAGATTGGAGAAGCCTGTCACTTGGGACACCTTCTCCAAGAGTTTTTACAGCAGATTCTTCCCTGCCACAGCCCAGAAGGACATGGAAGAGCAATTCATCAGACTTCGGCAGGGGAGCAAGTCCGTGGATGAGTATGCCGCGGAGTTTCTCAGATTGAGCCGCTTTGCCCCGTATATGGTGACGGATGAAGAGAAGCGGGCAAGCAGATTTCAGCAGGGATTACAGATGGACCTACAAGTATTCTTGATGCCCCAACAGCTGAAGACATATTCAGAGGTTCTCACCATAGCTCGAGAAGTGGAGCGTGGACTAGAGAAGAAGCAAGCAGACCAGATGAGGAACCAGGCCAGAAGAGACCTTCAGAGTTGATGGATGAGGAGGATGCAGAAAGGGCAACCCGGGGCCCGATGATGAAGAGACCATCCCAAACTCCTCTTCCCCAGATCACATGCAATTTCTGCCACAGGCCCGGACATTTTAAGAGAGATTGTCGAGCGGCCAAGGGATTATGTTTAGTATGTGGGTCAGGGAGACATATGCTAAGGGATTGCCCACACAGGAAGTTTGGACATGTGGCACCAGTCAGACCGGCTCTTCCAGCTCCAGCACGTCCAGCTCCAGCACTTCCAGCGCCACCACTGAGGAGGAACCCTGAACCTGTTGATCGAAGAGTTCCACTTCCACCCCAACGTTATGATCATCAGTATAGGGGAATGAGACCGAGAGCAGATCAGAGGAGAGGTCAAGTTCACATCATGGCAGCAGAGGCCTCAGATGATGCAGCAGAGTGGGAAGACCAGTATCCAGACCAGGAGCCCTGAGGACGTCATGGTAACTTCTACCCCATATCTTGTATTTGAGTTGATCATCTTTCTTAATATTTCTTTTGTCATTTTATCATTGTTCATTCTGGTCCTTCCTGTATTCATCCTATCCCCTGTTTTGGTTTTATGAGGCCTTTATTCCAGCCATTGTCCACTTTGTATTCAATTTGCCCCTTAATGAAATTGCGAGGACGCAATTTTTTGTAAGGTGGGTGGATTGTAATACCCCGTTCCCGGAATACGTACCTAGTTGCGTATTCAGATTTTTGATCGTATTTTTTCGATTTGTTTCCTATATTTATTCCGTATTATGAATTCCTTGTATGATTGTTTTATCTTGGTTGTGGATTCGTGGATTCGGAGTCAGCCCTAGTCTGAACCGAAGACCCGATTATAGTATAGTATTCGATTTGGCCTTTTCGGTGATTAGATTTGACCGATTTCAGTTTCAAATGTTATTTTCCAATATATAGATTTTCTGTGATTTTCTAGATTTTTCTTGGATTAAATTGAATTTCTTCAAACCGGTGTCGGCCAGTGCCGCTGACCGATTCCTGGATTTTTAATTCTCAAATTGTTTGGAATTTCATGATGATCCTTTAGACATAATTACTTAGAATCATATTTCTTATTTACATTCTTTTTCTGAGAATTTTATGATTTTATGAAAATTCCAACGGAGTCGGTAGGTAACTGATTCCGGGATTTTTAGTTTTAAAACTATAAAGTATTTCTTAAAAAGGATTTCACTATGAGTCTTCATATATTATTATTGATTTTTGGGTAAATTTTCGAGTCGTCCGAATACTTGAATTTCGGACGATTCCGGCATTTTCCGAAATGATTTCCACATCTTTGACTTTAACCCAGGTATCAGTCTTTTCATCAGTTTCATCTTGAGTCCAGAGAAAATATCTTCTCTTTATTAATTCTTTTCCTTTTCCTTTTTCTATTTTCCTTTCCTTTTTCTCCAAGACAAATGGATTTTTCCCAATTTTCCAAATTCCAAAACCCTTTCCAAAATGCCACCTCATTCCCACCTACCCCATTAAATGCACTTCCCTCTCTCTCCCCCCATGGCCGGCCAAGTGGCCAAGGTGAGGGGCACATCACCTCCTCCTCTTTTGCAAGAACACCCCTTCCTCCTATCCTAATTTCACTCCCTATACAAAATCCCCATCATATATATATTTTCCCTTTGCACTTCACTCCATTTTCTTCTCCACTTCAAACAAAAGAGAAAACCCTCTCCAAGTCTCTCCTTCACCTCAACCTAAACCCTAGCTCCGAACTCCACCAGATCTTCTCTTCCAGCTCAAGCTTCTGATTTGGAGCTCGGATCGTAGCTCTCTTCGTCGCCAAGGATCGCTTGGGAGCTATTTGTCGACCACCCTCTTCCCGGACTCGTAGAGATTCAATCAAACGGTTCCAAGTGAGTATCCTTACTCACCAAGATATGTTCCATTCCTAGTATACTTGTACCCCCATATCTTGTGCTCACATGCCATAAAAATCACATTTTTACCATCGAGAACAACCCCAAGTTCTGTTCTGTAAACTGCTCCCCGACCACTATTAGTCGACTTGACCTAGAACCTAGTCGACTAGAACCCTTAGCTGGAACTTAGCTTTTCTGGAAAAACACAGTATTAGTCGACTTACCCCATATATTAGTCGACTAAACCCTTCTGGAAACAAATCTCAACTCTCTGGAAATCCCTATTAGTCGACTCCTGAATCCACCTAGTCGACTAACCCTTCCTGAACCAGAAAACCCCAACTTTCTGTATCATAGACTTAGTCGACTTAAGTATCTGTTAGTCGACTTGACTCTTCTATTAGTCGACTACTCCCTTGACCCTAGTCGACTAACATTTCCTGAATCAGAAACCCAACTCTCTGTTACACAGTTTTAGTCGACTGTACCCTACTGTTAGTCGACTAACCTTCTATTAGTCGACTACTCTCTGGACCTAGTCGACTAACTTTGTCTGATTGTTATAGTTGATTCCTATCTAAACTTTGGATCTTATGCTTGGTTCAGGTATTCGTATACAGTGCTTCATGACTCGTTACTTGGTGTATATTACTTCTAGTTACTCCATAATTCTATGTTTATGCATTGCCTGTAATTGCTTGTTTCATTCTTATACTTGTACCTTGCGTGATACTATTGCTTCCTTATTTTATAGCATGCGTGGCAGACCCTTTGAGGTCGTTGAACCCTAAGTTGTTTCAATGTTTCCACTTGCCTTACCTTAATACAGCCTTGTCAGTTATCTATTTCCTTTTAACACATGTATATCACATGACACCTAATATGTTATCACCTAACCATGCCACCACCTTACTAGACCCTATAGTTATGTCATGGCTGACCCGGTCTATTATCAATCTATTGTTATGTTTCATTTCTTGTTATACATCACCACCTCGTCATGCTATCTTTTAAAACCAAGCATGATACACTTGACCGTATGGTTATCTTGTTTACGGGAACCCTGTCTTGTTTTATGGAACTAAGTGCCACACCATACTCGGTGGGGGCCACCTCTAGAATCCACTCCCTCAGAACAAAGTGCCACACTACACGGTGGGGGCCACCTCTTGAATCTGTAGAGCTATCACTGTTATAACTGTTTATTCCCGTAACCAGATAATTATGTTAATAAGCTACAACTTGTATGGGTATGGGAGGAAGTGATGGATGCCGGAATGGTACCTTGCTTATAGTGATGGATATGATATATGCGGCGGAAAGTTATAGTGGGACTTGGGGCCCACATGATTACATCTAGGGGACTTTGGGCCTCCAAACCGGTCCCAGGTGGTGGGAACCGTTGGACCAACAAACTGGTCCCCGGTGTATGAGTACCACTATAAGAAGCTCTATCAGTTCTCCATCTACTTCCGTTAACAAACCTCGAATAGCTTATATATGGATGTATGTGAGTTGGGATCGATACCGAAACACATACCTAGATATATGAGTTAGGCGAATAATAACAATAATAATAGATGTCAGTTATGTCTCTGTTATAGTTACCATTATGTGTACCAGCTATGATTCCTGTCCTAGTCCCCGTTATGACTCATGTTATATTGTGACTCTTATTTACTTGTCGTGATTCCAGTGATGACTCCGGTTATTGGATTACGTCTTTCTCATTATGATTCATGTCTTCTTGTTATGTATTCTCGTTATGATTATAGTATGATTTGCAACTCTGATTCTATATGCTTGGATTACTGTGGCATGAGATAGAGGTATATAGATGAGGGTTTCCTTATTTGGATTATTCCCTCGATGTATTAGTCTCATGGGACCGTGACTTAAGCATATACAATCACTTTTGCTTGTAATCAGCTTTACTTGTATTTTCCGTTTTATGATTATGTCAATACCTGTCCTTATATTCCATACTTGTGTTCTAACCCCTATTTATGTCTCTTAGCCACTTGGCTGTAGCTCATTTATTGCCATATGTCTTGATTCCTTGGATTTGCATATTCAGATTCCGGAGCTTGGATCGAAGTGGAGTTGTCCACCGTAGATCGAGCTCTCCTTAGCGAGCAGCACCTTAGCTCCAGTTCCTTGCACCTGACTCCTTTCGACTCACGGGATCTTCATCCTACTCGTGAGCATTTTGTCTTCTTATTGTATATTTGACTTTTGGACTTGTTATGATAAAAGACATATGTAATATGTAATGTTTATCATACTGTGATGACTTTGTATTGTACTTTATGTTGGCATATGAAAGAATATCACGCTTTGTGTTGTACTCTGATCCTTGCTTGTACTTTTTGTGCTTAGCGTATATACGTGGGGGCTTCTTCTGACCTACTTATATACGTTGCAGTGACGTCCCGTATCCGTGGAATCGGGGCGTTACAATGGCTAATCACATCACACGTAACACCCGCGTCAATGTCTCCCACGAGACTTGTGAGGTGAACGTTGCTGATGTTCAGCCCGTTCATGCCCATCCTCTTCCTCAGTTCCAGGTTACCGGGGTTCCCAGCAACCCGCATCAACTACAGGCGCAAGAAGCTGGAACAACTATCTGTCCAGCAGATACAGAACGCGAGGCTCAAGCCCACGTCTCTTCTGAGCTACATCAAATGCGCGAAGTCCATATATGGAGACCAAAACGCGAAGCCCAATAAGCTTGCGTTTCTGAGCTTCACTTCCCAAACGCAACGTTCAGCAGCGCGAGGGCTATGCTTCTTCTCAGAGATACGAGACCCGCGCTTTACAACCAAACACAGAATTGAGAAAGTCCGTGTGTGTCTCAACTGTCGCTAACCAAACGCGACAATCAGCAACGTGAGACCCGCGTCTCTGCTCACCAGAGCCACGAAACCCACGTCAAAGTCAAAACGCGAGAGCTGTGCCTGTTCTACACAACATGACCTCCGCGTTTCTTAACACTGCGTCTCAGATTCTCGACTTAAGGGTGGCCCTCAGAAGCTAAAAAGCCCTCGACAAACCGAGGCCAATCTCTTTGATTCCCCTCCGATAGATCTAAGAGATTATTTGACAAAGAAAAGGACTGCTATTCAGATCGTTCCATCTTGTTGCTATGAACAGCTCATCACAGCATTGTTCTCTAAATGCCGCTGCAGCTCACATGCAAGCAAACAGTCGGTATTGAGACGATTCACCTCGACCTCCCGATCAGCCAAGAGGTGTCGTTCCTATAGAAGGAGAGTCTTCTATGACGTGGAGTACCCTGAAGTCACTGTGAACATGGCAAACAGAAGTACGGGAAAACAACCGGCGGACAGCTCCGACAAGTCTGACACGGAACCAGAAGGAGTGTATCGGCATACTCGCACTCGGACTGGTATGGTCGCCCCAATCAACTATAGTGCCCTAGCTCGGGGCATTGAAGTAAGTGAATTACACTCTGCCGTTGCAGAATCGCAGGCCTCGAACTCTTCCATAGAGAAGGAAGCCTTTGCGTACATGACAAATACTCCCGAGGAGACGACCAGGCGCTTTGAATAATAAGCCTAGGTCCAGAGGAATAATTCGATATGATTTGTGCTCAACAAGAATCTATCGATTCCCTCAAGCAGATGCTTGTAGATTTACTTGAAGACAAGAGGAAGTCAACCGACAAAGCTTCTTCTAAGAAGTCTAAAGGCAAACGGAAAGAAGGAGAGAGCTCATCTTCCGTACATATCGAGGAGAAGGGGCAATCTAATTCCGAGTCGTCTAAATCTTCGTCTATAGAGGAAGGCAACCCAGAGAATGGGGGTATTCATTCTAAAAGAATGAGTCAATTGGAGCAGCGTCGAAAGCCCTTACCAACCGGAAAGGCCTCCAAGAAGCAGGAGTGGTCCGGCCATATCCGGCCGAGTAGGACCTTGTTCCATATCCTCCTAAGTTCAAAACTCCGACCTTACAGGCCTTCGACGGCAAAGGGTCACCGAACCAACACATCTACTACTTCAAGTCTCAGACAGAAAATGTAGTAGATAATGATGCCATCTTGGCATGTTTGTTCATCGGCACTTTAAAAGGGCTTGCCTTTGAATGGTCATGAAAACTCCCAGAAGGCTCCATAAAAACTGGGGTGATTTGGAAAAGCTCTTCCTGCCACGCTTCTTTGAAGACGACTCAGAAATTACAATGCCCAGTCTCCTGGCAACAAAGCAGCGAAAGGGAGAGTCAATCAAAATATTTGTGGAGAGATTTCAGAATATGGTACTCCGATGTCCTAGCGGAATGACCCAGGCCACCCTGGTAGAAACATGCCGCCATAATCTACAAACTTCACTCCTAACCCAGATAGAGGTTGTTGAAAGCCGCACCTGAAATTAATTGGTCCAGCAAGGTGAACAGGCTGAAGAAATTGTCGTCAGGGTTAAGGCAGAAGAAAATAAACTCAGACCCGAAAAGTCGACAAGGCGCGCGCCAGAAATTCTTTTCAATTAAAAAGAAAAAGATACATTGGCGACAGAAACAAAATCCCCCGTCAAACCTCAGCCGGCCAGAGGAGGTGGTTCTTCAAGTCAGCCACGTGCCAACAAGCAGTATTCCTTCAAAGATGAGCATGTCAATTCATTGTTCAAGTTACTCAACAATAGCAACAGATTGAAGCTTCCTAAAGCTAGACGTCTTGAAGAAGTCAGCAAGTCCGACAATCCTAACTGCTGCCTGTATCATAGGATGCTAGGTGATTGCTCAAACAGAGTACAGAGAATATGAAAAGTGTATGTGATTGGTTTTAACTCTGAATCTTTGCAATTTAACCGCTGTAGTAAGAGCTAAACGGGTCGAACCTTAGGGAGAGATGCGATGGAAGCTTTTCGGTAATATTGTCCTCTTACTATCTTCTCTGTTTAAATAACTTAGAAAAGAAAAGATGAATTAAATGTGGATAAAGAATTAAACTAAAAAAAAGGTTCACAGTTTACTAATAATCAACTACCATACATGCTAATGCTAGATAGATAATTACTTCACTTCAAATCCTAAACATGATAAGTAAGATACATAGGATAGAAACTAGGTTAGATTTGAAATAAAACCATCCATGTTTTAACATTACAATATCAAGGTTGTCAATCAAGTATAAAGTAAGAAAAAATTATTAGAAAGTATTTAGCAAATCTTAACCCTATTTGAAATAACACTAATCAATGTTTAACATTAAAATATCAAGATTTCATCAAGCATAGATTAAGAAAAAGCAGTTAAGAAGTATTAGCAAATATTTGACCTAGTTGCATATTCTAATGAGTCTTCAAGAATTAAAATTGGAGTAGGCATGCATATGATCTAATCTGTTTATCTACTAGACATTAGATGTGATGGTGGTGATGTCTTAGCCAGCCATAAGAAAAATCTGGCTACTGATGGTAAACATGACAAGCAAGAAATAAATAAAAAAACAAGAAAAAGCAAAAAATAAAGTAAATAACAAAAGAGATATGAAAAGAAAGAAAGCACCTTGTATTGATCTGTCACCTCGAATTACAATGGCTTCTCCTTTTCACAAATAGAACAAAAATCTAAAAAATACAAAAGAAATTTGGAAAAGAGAGAAAAATCTTAAGCTATGATCTCTGATGTGGAGATGTTTTATAATGAGAGATTTCAGCTCTTTAAATAGGCCTCAAATCTAATCACAATAGGATAGAAATTAGAAGGTTTCCTAATTCAACAAGGAATTCAGTCCTGCAGCAAGTTGGCGTGTTGTTTGCTGAATATGACTCATGAAACAGCTGAATTAGACAGAGTGATAAACATAATAATTGTACGCCTTCAAGTCTTCTTTCTGTAGCATCTTAAATCATAGAATTTGAATATCTCTATCAAACTTTATGATCCGAATACTAAAAGGTGTACAGTCAGAATCCGAGTCTGAATTGATTTTGAACTCCATTTAATTTGAATTATCCTCCTTTTTCCTTTTAGGATTAACTTTATCCCCTTCATCTTCTAGGACTTTATCTTCTGAATTTGAACTTGAATTTAGGAGATGAAGATTAATCCTTTCCTCCTTTGGATTCAATTTAAAATCCAACTTTAGATAAGATTAGGGATAAAATGAAGCTTTTTGTATCTTTATGCTCTCATTTAAGTAACTACACACTATAATCAAAAAAAAGATTAATAGCATTAATTAATAAAGGAATGATCAAGAATATATGTGTAAAAGTGATGATAAAAATACAATTTTGGAGTACAGTCACACCCCCACACTTATCTTTTGATCGTTCTCGAGCAAAACCAAATGTTAGAAACTAATTTAATCTAACCTAACTCACTTTCGTAGGAATCACGATTGCACTTAGCACGTGCAACAAGCCGTTAAACCTCTAGGTTACCCTAGAGGACGAGTGTTGTTCGTGAGGGTTTTCAGTGAATTACACCCACAAAATTCATAAAGAAAGAAAAATAAAATGTTAGTATTTTCGAAATACCATTTTGAAAAAGAGAAAATATTTGAAGTATCTTTAAGGAAATCAAGTAATCTATAAGTCTTAAGATCACCAAATTATTCATTCCTATACTTAGTCTCGATGCAAATATTTATTATCAATTAGGTTAGGATTAAAACTGAATTTCCCACTTAGTCTTTTATTTTACCCCAAGTCATATGCACCTTTGTGAACGCGAATTTTTTACTTAGGATTCTTAAACTTCAACTCTCATACCTTGTATATTAATGTAAATAATTTTTTTTTGCAGAAGTTTGAAGTATTACCACTTCGTTGCCCTTTAAGTACTTCTTTTTTTCTTTTTTCTTTTTTTAAATATGTATTACTCATCTAATTTTCTTTGTGTAAGTAATAAGGCTTCTTGAGGCCCTAATACCTAACTAATTAATTATTAGATGTGTTAATACGTATTATATATTTATATATATATTTTCAAACTTACCTAATTACCTTTCGCGTAAGTACCAAGGCTTTCTTAGGCAAAAGTACCTAATTAATCAATAATTAGATTTATTTATTATATATATATATATATATATTTTAAGACTCAAGAGTCTTTGTTTTGAATCCCAAGTGTGTAAGTGTATACAGCAAGCATATTTCATCAAGGTAAAATTATTAAGACTAAATTACTTTTT
Organism: Agave tequilana; assembly: GCA_038442645.1. Classification (NCBI taxonomy): domain Eukaryota; kingdom Viridiplantae; phylum Streptophyta; class Magnoliopsida; order Asparagales; family Asparagaceae; genus Agave; species Agave tequilana. Next base: position 70,224 of record JAVJIF010021008.1, read on the forward strand.
CAATTTTTCCTCCTAAACCTAAAAATAAAACAAATACTCTTATTTTGACCAAGTGTTAAGAAATCTTAATTATGATTTCCTATTCTTTAAATTAACTTAATTACTTACAGAAATAAATCAAAATATTGTTTTCTTTTTAAAAAAGTTTTTTTAAATTTTTTTTATTAGTATCTCCCTATGTTAATATGTTAGTAAACCCTCCCCCACACCTATCTCATGCATTGTCCTTAATGTATGAATGAATGCATGAAAAAGAAGAAAGGGAAGGCGAAATGTGACCTCAAGGTGGTGGTTCTGGTGGTGGCCGAATTAGGCCAAGCATTGCTACCCAATCTAAATATTATAGATCATCAAGGAACCTATCTTTTAAGACCTCTTTCCTATGTACATTGTTATTATCCCCCAAATAAATAAGAACATGCACGATCCTGACATTGAAACTATCTTGGTGGTATGACCAATCTTGAAATACTATCTCAGAGTCATCATTGTTTACACTTTGGTCCAACAATAGAATCTGACTTGATGAAGTGATTGATTTGGGCTTAAGAATGATAGGATTGGGAACCAATATCGGCTCGAAAAAATCAAATTTAGGTTCGAGAGTCGGGTTTGATTCAAAAGTGGGCTCCAAATCAAAGAACTTAAGTTCATGAACCATCCAATGAATGTGATTACCCAAAATAGATGATCCAATTTTATAATATACAGATACTGGAATAAATGTTGGCTCGGGAATTGGGTCCAAATTGGGTAAAGACACCGGAGTCAACATAGATTCAAAGTTTGGAATTAGATCACAAAGTTGAGGATCGGGTTCGCATTCACAATCTAGTTCAATCTCATTAAAGTTAAAACTTGCCAATTTGTCTATGGGTTGGGATTGATCAAGTTCATGTTGATGCGATGAAATTGAATCTTGATCAAGGTCTTCAAGACACCACGATTCTTTGTTCCTATCAATTTGGTTAGTTAGTTCAAGGATGTTTGAAAGTATAAAAATTTGCTCATTCATTAAACTTTGCACACGATCCATTTTTTCTTCTAACCTATTGAATGGATCATTTGGGGACTGAATCATTGATTCTATACTCTTTTTCAAGTAGCTAGGTTCTTCTATTGGTGGTGTGGGAAAAGAAGTATATGAAGATGATGGTTGGAAAGGTGGTTGACAATATGGCTCAGGGGTGTTGTATGCCCATTGACTCGATGAGGAGTAAAGATGATTATTCCAATTCATTTCATGAAATTCAGGTTGGGGCATATATTGATTCAGATAAGACCAACTAGGCATGCTTGGTTGGTTAAAATTATGATATGTCGGGTTGCTAATATCCGATTTAAAAGAGGTCGAGGTGTAATATGAAATACCATTAAAAAATTGTTGTAATAAGCCATATCACATAAGAAATGTTAAAAACAAAGAGAAACAAATAAATAAAAAAAATCTAGCCTAAGTTAGAAAAAAAAAATATACCGTTCCCTCCCCGGCAACGGCGGCAAAATTTAATTGCTCAAAACAGAGTACAGAGAATATGAAAAATGTATGTGATTGGTTTTAACTCTGAGTCTTTGCAATTTAACCACTGTAGCAAGAGCTAAACGGGTCGAACCTCAGGGAGAGATGCGATGGAAGCTTTTCGGTAATATTGTCCTCTTACTGTCTTCTCTGTTTAAATAACTTAGAAAGAAAAGATGAATTAATGTGGATAAAGAATTAAACTAAAAAAAAGTTCACAGTTTACTAATAATCAACCACCATACATGCTAATGCTAGATAGATAATTACTTCACTTCAAATCCTAAGCATGATATTCTACCACAAAACTAAGCAAGATACATAGGATAGAAACTAGGTTAGATTTGAAATAACACCATCCATGTTTTAACATTACAATATCAAGGTTGTCAATCAAGTATAAAGTAAGAAAAAATTATTAGAAAGTATTAGCAAATCTTAACCCTATTTGAAATAACACTAATCAATGTTTAACATTAAAATATCAAGATTTCATCAAGCATAGATTAAGAAAAGCAGTTAAGAAGTATTAGCAAATATTTGACCTAGTTGCATATCCTAATGAGTCTTCAAGAATAAAAATTGGAGTAGGCATGCAATGATCTAATCTGTTTATCTACTAGACATTAGATATGATGGTGGTGATGCTTAGCAAGCCTTAAGAAAAATCTAACTACTGATGGTAAACATGACAAGCAAGAAATAAATAAAAAACAAGAAAAAGCAAAAAATAAAGTAAATAACAAAAGAGATATGAAAAGAAAGAAGAAAGCACTTGTATTGAACTGTCACCTCGAATTACAATGGCATCTCCTTCTCACAAATAGAACAAAAATCTAAAAAATACAAAAGAAATTTGGAGAAGAGAGAAAAATCTTAAGCTATGATCTCTGATGTGGAGATGTTTTATAATGAGAGATTTCAGCTCTTAAATAGGCCTCAAATCTAATCACAATAGGATACAAATTAGAAGGTTTCCTAATTCAACAAGGAATTCAGTCCTGCAACAAGTTGGCGTGTTATTTACTGAATATGACTCATCAAATAGCTGAATTAGACAGAGTGATAAACATAACAATTGTACACCTTCAAGTCTTCTTTCTGTAGCATCTTAAATCATCGGATTTGAATATCTCTATCAAAAGTTATAATCTAAATACTAAAAGGTGTACAGTCAGAATCCGAGTCTGAATTGATTTTGAACTCCATTTAATTTGATTTATCCTCCTTTCCCTTTTAGGATTAGCTTTATCCCCTTCAACTTCTAGGACTTTATCTTCTAAATTTAAACTTGAATTTAGGAGATGAAGATTAATCCTTTCCTCCTTTGGATTCAATTTAAAATCTAACTTTAGATAGGATTAGGGATAAAATGAAGCTTTTTGTATCTTTATGCTCTCATTTAAGTAACTACACACCATAATCAAAAAAAGGGTTAATAGCATTAATTAATAAAGGAATGATCAAGGATATATGTGTAAAAGTGATGATAAAAATGTAAGTACACCTAGAGGGGGGGTGAATAGGTGTACGGCTAATCTAATGAACAAAATGCGGAATTTAAAAACTAAATTGCAACACACTTAATGTAACCAACGAGTGTAGCCGAATTCCCGGTAAAGGGCTCTGGACTAACTCCTCTTGATTCCTCTGAATAAGAGTTGAGGTGCTATATGAAGCTCTCGTGGTTAAACACAAGTGAGGCACACACAAACAACACAAGCATATATATGATAAATATGATGCAATGCTCAAAGTAATAGAGAGAGAGTTAGAGCCAATGGATCAATCGCTAACACACGGATATGTTTCGAGGTTCGAGCACACAGCTCTACGTCCTGCCTTCACATAGAAGGATTTTCACTAACTCGTCCACACAGGACTCCCACACAGGGAACCTCCACTGAGGATTGGGGCAATACAATAACCGGGAGTACACAACTCCTCTCTCAACTAAATACAACCTCTCACTAGAGGCAATGCACAACCAACAAAAAATCCACCTCACTCAAGAGGGGAAGTCACTTAGCCAATACAAATTAATCACCTCACACTTGAGGTATTCCAACCAACTCCACCTCTCACTAGAGGGAGCTAAACACAATCTCCACCTCTCACTAGAGGGAGCCAACCACAACTTCCCCAATCACCTCACAATAGGGGATACCAAATCAATCACCTCTCACTAGAGGGATATCACAATGAAGGAAGTTTACAACTTGGTGGTTTTCACAACCACAAACTAATTTTCCCACAAAATAAAGATCCTAATAGATAGGATAGTAGATAAGCTCAAGTGTGAAAAATAAAGAGTTTGGAAATCAAAAACTCAAATAATAACTATTGGGAAAGCAACTAGAAGAAGATTAAAATGAAGATCAAAAACTAATCCCAAATATTTTTCTTTTTCTTGATTTTTCCAACCCTTTTTAAAACAAAATAAAGATAAATCTTTTGGCTCTAAAACTTTTTTGAAAACTTGTGTATAAACACTAGGAAGAATGAAAATTTTAGCTCTTGAAAAACTTCACAAAAACCAACCTCAAATGGGGTATAAATAGGCCCATAAAAATTCTGCCCGTTGGCAGATGACAAGGTCAAAATTGACCTTCCGGTCGACCGGCCAACGGTCAAAAATTTGACCGTTGAGCCTGCCGGTCGACCGCCCGGTTGACCGGGCCAAGAACCAGAGAGTAACGGCTCTCTGGCCGGTCGACCGGGATAACCCGAGAGTGGGTTGCCTTCAGTCGGTCGACCGGCCCAAGGGGCTGGCCTGCGTGCACGTCTTGTGAACGTCGGTCGACGGTCCGGTCGACCGTCTCTGGGTCCGGTCGACCGTCCCGGTCGACTGCCAGAGCCTGGCAGGGCTGATTAAGGGATTTGAAAACTGGGTTATTTAATATCAAATAAATCCCATAAAATCTCTAAAAATTCACAAAAATATTTTTAGTATAATACTTTGATATACAAACATGTGTGGAAAAATTCAACACATATTTCAAACAATTTGAACCATTTTTGTGACTTAGAAATTTTGCCGAAAACCAAATTCCGTATTTTCCAAAACTAGGATTTTTGAAATGAAAAACCGTTTTCTCCAAAACTCATCCAAATACAAAAACATGATATGAAACAACATTGAGGCATATAGTTTATGGATATAATCCAATATACATGAAACATATATATATATATATATCAATGCTTTTGACTTTAAAATCCAAAAATAAGTTTTGTTAAAATACCAAAACACCAAACTCATGAAATAGACTATCAAACTAAGTTTGTTTAAATAGTTGAAGCATACATGTATATAGAACAAATCTAATATACACTAAACCATGCAAACTTGTTTTGATACTATCTATTCATGAAACCAAGATCGGTTAAACCAAAAATCGAAAACCAATAAACATGAAGCTAAAACAAGTGTGTGTGCTGTGAACCTGAGCATATCACACTATCTAATATTTACAAATGGATCTAAACTAAATTAGACTATGTACCGAGGTCTTCTTGTAGAGCGCCGTCTCCAAGTCGACTCGATCCAAAACGTGATCCACCGAGCTTGACTCCAACGAGTGCTATATATGATCTTTGATGCTCGGCTCTTGAATCACCATGTGAAAGCTTCCAAAACATCTTTGTTTAAGCTAATCACCTACTAATATCTTGATTAGAGATCTGAAACTAAACATCACAAGATTATTAGTAAACATAACTACATGAGTTAATCATCATCAAACCTAGAGTGGAAGGCCTCTGGGCCAACAATCTCCTCCTTTTTGATGATGACAAAACTCATGGAGTTATATATGCATGGATTAAAGTTAAACTTCAAAGAAGCTCCCCCTTAACTCATGCATAGCAATAAATAATAAATATATGCAATGAATATTAAACATGAATATGCATCAACATGCATAAAATAATGAAATAAACAACCAAAACTAAAAACTAAAAAACATGCTCTTGATACCAAATAAAAAACATGCTCTTGATATCAAATAAATTATTTCTTCTTCTCATAAACATGTCTTAAATACCAATTGAAAATATAAACTTAGAATAAACATGTTCTTTAAGTAATGCTTTTGATACCAATATCAACAAAACATGAAACAAACTCTCTTGATATCAATATAAAAACATGCATATAAAACATGCATATAACTCAAATACTTCTCCCCCTTTTTGTCAATCATCAATAAAGGGGTCAAAAAAACAATAAAACATATTCTTCCCCTTTTTGTCCGAAACAAAAAAATACTTCAAGGGGTGAAATCAAAACAAACATGATACCAATTAAAAAAAATATCAATGTAGTGCATCATGATGCCAATTGTAAGTGAACAAATAGGTAAACCAACAAAATTTTGAGAAGTACCAATTGAAAGTAAATAAGGCATTGAAATCCAATCTTTAAGAAACCAATTGAAAATACCAATTGTAAGTACTAATTGAAAGTACATAAAACATTTTTGAAGAAACAATCAATTTTTGATATCAATTTGAAAGGTGTAAACATATAGATAATCTTGATACCAATTGTAAAAATTAGTACCAATAGAAAATATTATTCACTTTTGATACCAAATTGAAAACCATAAACCTATTAAAGATATTTTTCATTAGAAACACATGATACCAAATAAAATCAATATTAATTTTTCAATCTTGTTTAATCATAAAGTATGGGAGTAGAATAACAAACCAATTGAAAGGTGAAATATAAATTTTCTCCCCTTTATGAAATACCAAATAAAATGATGCATAAGCTTTGTATAAGTACCAATTGAAAAATAATCAATTGAAATATGATAGTCATTTAAGAAATCAAGCTTAGCATAACTAAAATTTGTGCTCAAGATATATAGATATAGTAAGCACAAATAAAGTACATATATATGTATGAAAAATTGAATACCAATCGAAATTGATACTCTTTGAAGTGTAAGCATACATATATAAAAACATATATATGAGTATACAAAGGAATGTCAATATTGATGCCAATTGAAAAGATCCAATAATATCAATTGAAACTATAATAAAATCAAGTGTATAACTCATATTTTCTACCACCCATTTCATGCACATGTTTTAAAATGATTTTCAATAATAAGCATACAAGGCATGGTCGCCCAGCCAACCGCCCTTGATGGGTAGGGGTTTCAAAAAATAGGTTTGAAAAATATAGTATGTTTGAAAAACTGTACCATATGAAGAATACGAACTAGTTATATGAAAAATTTGAAAAACTAGTACGAAATCCTTCAAGTAAAGAATAAAACAAGAATATATTCCATAAAACATGAAAATCACTAAACCAATGTCACTCAAAATCTATATAGCACATATAATACTCATGAAAACAAAATCATGAGAAAATATCAAGTAATATGAGTGTACAAGTTTGTGAAAGACAAGTCATGGAAATAGGCAATCAAGCTCAAAATGAAATTCCTTAAAAAAATGAAAATTATCAAAACTAGAATCCTTCAAGGTATATGTATGTCATGTACAAACTAAAGTATACTTACATATCCAAATATAAATGAGTTCACAAAAGTATATGCATGAAGGCAAGTGGCTCAAGGATGTATATGTATAGCTAATAGTTTGGACAAAATAGACATATACATGAAGTTAAACATAAACATGAAAAAATATATACAAAATGAGAATACAAGTTAAAATGTATGAATCATCAAAACTAGACTATACTAGTACATCTAATGAGTACAAATGAGCGTTCAAGCACAAACATATAATGGTCATTTGTGCTCACTAGTTGTACAAGTATATATCCTAGTTTTTATGAAAACTAACATTTAAACAAGTAATCAAAACATGAAGCATAGAAATCAAAATAAAAAGTGCAAATGTTTAAATAAAACTCATATGATCATTATGGCAAATGCACATGCATTAGATTTAGGACATAGACATTAGTTAAAACCATTGTGAGAACACAAAAGTATAAGTCCATATTAAACATGGGTGTCTCAAATACTAATCATGTATATCACTAATCTAAATCAGCATATAACATACTAATCATGAAACATCAAAAACATGCTAAAAATGAATAATATGAAAGCATGTAAACATAAAGGGAGTTAGAGATCGTTACCAAAAATCTAGAAGGCAACTCTCCATGTCTCCAAACCATGGTGGTTCTCTCACCAAACTCCCCTTGAAAGTGATGCATCCAAATAGTTCTCTTTAAGCTCGGAACGCATCCACCTCAAGGCACCATCGCTCTCACGTCATGCAAGAGCTCACACCTACATCAAATAGCATAGGGGTGGTCTTTGGTACCTACACTCTTTTGGGTCCATGGGGTTAGTTCCTTTCCTAACCCAAACAAACTTAGTTGCTAAATTTACATCATGTATCTTATCATAGCAAAACTTAGCAAGGTGGCCCTTACGTCCACAATGTGTACAAGTGTACACATGAGCATACATCGTGTATGGGAGTGACCGTGAGGAGCATGTGTATGCCGTGGTTTGTGTGCATGCATAGATGGAATTTGTTTCTTGCGAAACATGGATTCCAACAGTATATGGTTCAAAGCACAATGGCTCAAAGTGGAGCCCAAACAATCCACACTCTTCTTAACAAAGAAATATCATTATCAATGTTAGAAGAGGTGCATGCAATAGGTGAGCTAGAAGATGAAGCTACACTAGCATGGCAAAC